>WYDF02113743.1:0-10320 GCA_009867245.2 Adranes taylori
TTACATTGTTATATTGCATGTATTATTCACAGCTTTGCTTCTCCTTCTACTATCTATTTCCTATATCACTACAGTACACTAGAGTCACTCGATAACAGTAATACGGACGAACGACCCGGTGTTCATTTCGTGGTACTTTCCGTATTCTTCGTTAGATTGTATAATTCTAACCTTTGGAGTTAGTTTTAGTAACTCGACGATAGTAACACCCACGATCTACGGTGTGTTACGCAACTATTGTCATCGTTCGAATCATTTCTATATATTCGGTTTTTTATATCGGTTTTTTATATCGCTTTTACATGCTTCCTCCATTCTTACTGTTTTATTATTTTATCACCGCACATTTGCACCATTTACATGCACCGATTGTATATTTCGCTAACCGCTATTAAAGCACTATTGATTAATTTCACATTAAATTAATTGACATGGTGTTTCATTAGTTAGTAGTAAGAATCTTTTTCAGCTGGCCAAAAGAACATGATCACCTGGACTACTCACGTATTAGTAGCTGCCCGTGCCTTCAGTAAGTTCACTGAAAATCGGCGGCACTACAAGAAAAGTTTCAGCATGCGATCTCACATTAAACTGACCTGGCACCTGAGAATCATATTTCCGGAGGATATTAAATTCCGAAGTAATCATATATTTGTTTGCGCCCTTTTTCACAATCGCTAGGACTCCCTATTAGCACCGCCGCAAGTGGGAGTCTGTCACAAAACTTAGTATAAAAACAAACAACTAAAAAAGAAACAAATACGAAATACACTACAACATCATTACCTCACAATCTCTTCAAAACAAATTTTAGTTTACACAAATAGTGTACGCAATATTCTACTCATTACATCCATAAAGAGTTATAACATAAAGACGTAGCAAGAAAAATAGCAAGATTAATTACGGAGTACAATACAGGACTGTTTGTGTAACCAACAATAGAATTAAAATGGAAGTTTCAAGGTCAATTTTCCAGAGGTATTTGTATGGATGTATTTCATTGACTAAAACGAGCCAATCATGTGCTAAATAACAAATCTTTCCGTCAACTAATATTTCATGCCAGTGGACCTTGTTTAAAAAAACAACATTTATTTTTAAAATTAAAGATTTTCATTTCATTTAATTAATTTTATTTCTTAATTAAAATCTTATTTTAAATTTCTAGCGAAGCACTTAAAACAGTTTCAATAAATTGTCAAATTAAAGTAATTTATTCAAGGATTAATTAATTATTTCACTTATATTATATTTCGATGAATATACATTTATCGATTGCACAGGCTAAGCAAATCGTTTTATTTCTTTAATATGTCTTAATTGCTTTATAAATTTGTTAGTTACATCCAGCAAAGCAAACTGAGATGAATTCTGAATTTATGTACTAGAGAATATTATTTAATTATTTAAAACTGGGGACAACGCCCAATGCAAATGCCTGACGCTTGACTTTGATAAACGTAACTCTAATTAATGCTTATGGAATCTGCTTACCACTTAAAATCGAGAAAATGGCGCGATTCTAATATACCCTTTTAAATTATTGCTTCGGATCTTGTTCATGCGCTGCGAATATGTACGAAGTCGTTTTTAAACGATGTCCATAATTAACTAACATGAAGTTAGTACCTAGAGTTGAGTTCATAACTCGTCTTACTTTAGAAGCTTCCTTTTACCTTAAACAATATGTTTGTAATATGGACGAACGCTGAATGAATATAATTTTTTTATATTTTTCTTTTCACATTCAAACTTTTTTTACACGAATAGACAGATAAGACTCTGAAATTAATTATATATATTTTAAGTATTTTTTCAGATATAAATTTAGCGTCCACAACACGCCGAACTCAGGATAATTCTGAAACAGTCTGACAACCCATTTTTTTTGCAATCAAGAAGTAAGCATTCTAAAACAAACTTCTCAAAAAATTAAAATTTTGTACACTTATAGTAGTTTTGTGGAGGAAGAACAAGATTTTTCACTCGAATGTATTTGCTTCATCCGAGATGAGATATTTGAATCTTTGCCTAACACAACTTTACTTTTTTCTGCTATAGTAATTCCATTGGTTAAGAAAAACGTCGGCTTAACGTTTATCAAGAACATTTGAGTCGATAAGGATCTGAAAATATGCTTTTGTGATTAGAATTGCTACTATAGATAAGTCCTAAATCCATGTCATTAATTTTATATCAAAATAAAAGCATGGAATTGCGTTACAGAATAGCTTTCTCGATAAATGCTCTAAAATTTTTATACACAGATAAGGCACACGTTGATCAAGATGGGACTACTTGGTGCCTTAGTGTAACCTTCTAATAAAATTAGAAATGTATGTTTACAAACTATGTTAGTAACTTATTACAATAATTAACCTATTCTGGCAAAGTTTATTGATAATAATTTTAATGCAATATGCAATTAATATTAATGAAAACGAATAAAATCTCCAATAGCTTTTGGACTATATTCATTCTTGCTATATTTTCTTTACAGAACATTTCTTTATTAATATCGATTCCTGTGACGTTTCGATTCCTGTGAATACTTCCTGACGAATACTTCATTGTAGTAACTCTAATGTATTGTCGCGTATTAAAAAAATAGTTTGCAGAAATAATGCAACAAAAGTAATGTAAATTTATGGTGAAATTTCACAATTAATTATCCGGTGCCTCCACCATACTTGTCACGTACATTTTAAGTACGTGTACAATGGAGAGGATGAGAGTCGAGTAGGTATGTCCAACCCGAGTCCATTCACGAAGATTTCGGATCGAATAAAAATAGTAACATAAATATGATCAACCACCGTGTAGCCGTATTTATCGCGTATTGGACTGATATGAGAGCTTAACTGATGGATTAGCTTTCGGTACCAATAGTTATTAAGTTCGTTAATTCTTAATTCCTATATTCTATGGGACAGGCGTGAACAAATAACAACTTAAATCAGTTTAATGTTACTGTATTGGAAATCTTCAGAAAAATTAAGAATTTCAATAAGATCTAATAAATAATTCAACGCAGAAAATCATAGAATATCCAATGGATAAAGTTCAATAAACAACGTAAATTAATGACCCCCGTTATAATATTACAAATAGAATAAATCAGATAAATAAAATAAAATGGCGTAATAAAATGGGCATAGAAAATTGGCTCAAATAAATAAATATGATTTAACTGATCACTTACATTGATGTGAACATAATATTAATTTATGTCCGTAATAAATTATAATATTAATTTATTACGGAATTAATAATCTTAGTTCCTTAATTAGTCCCGAGAAACAATTACAAATCAATATCTAACATATTTAAATCTTTTTGCGTAGCTTCCTATACAATAAATGTGCCTGAGATATAGTATCTCTAAAACATTACACATGTACCAGAATAATCATTATATTTGTTGGCTCAGGAAAAATATTTTATTTTTATTTTATCAATAAAGAATCAAAAATAACAATTTTGTATTTTAGAAGTTTGTAAAATAACACCAATCATTAAATTAAAAATCAAATTTAAAATATAATCAAAACTAAAATCATTAGGGGGTATTTGGTTTTAGTTTTATACCCCCTATGAAAATGGTACATTTCAAAATATTTTTTAAGATATTTTAAATTTATAAGAAAGTATAACCTGATGAATAGAATAGTTTGATTTCAAATGTCTCAAATGCGCATTCAAGAGTCAATTGACTTGATATTTGTGATTACTTATTGATAAAATAAAAATAAAATATTTTACAATTGTAAAATAGCACTAATCATGAAATTAAAAGTAAAATTAAAAATATAAACAAAACCAAAATTATTAGGGGGATTTAGGGATATATTATTATCAAAGTAATACATTTCAAAACATTTTTTAAAATATTTTAAATTTAAAAGAAAAAAGAACCTCAGGAATGGAATAGTTTGATTTCAAGTAGCTCAAATTACCATTCAAGAGTCAATTTATTTGTTATTTGTGATTATTTATTGATAAAAAAATAAAATATTTTTCCTGCTCCAACAAATATAATGGTTCTTCAGGTACACATGTAACTTTTTATAGTAGGTCTCAGGGACATTCATTGTATAGAAAGGTATGTACGAAGATTTAAATATGTTAGATAATATTCAACAAAATATGTTTCTTCTTTTACATATGTAGCTTTTAATTACTTACAAAATTGAACTATCATAGTTAGTTTCGAAATCTGATAGTATTAACCTTATTTGTTAACGACAAAATAAAGGAAGATTTTTGGAGTCAGGAGCATGTCTTTTATTAAGAACAATGTTCGGTCCAAACCACCAGGACACCACATAAGATAAGATCTCATTATTCACATAACTATTTTTAAGCAAGAGCTGATTGAAAGACTCAATATGTTTTATACAATTTCATTCAACAAACACTAAATTGGTCAATTATGTTTAAGCATTATTTTTAGAGATCAATTACATCTCATGAAATTAGATTACTTTCTTTGATTTAATTCCCGCTACGCTTTAATATCTCTCGCAAATCTAAGTAACAAACTTACCTTTAAAATTTGTCGTAACAATTTAGTAACCTGCTTACATTCAAATTATATTTAATTTAACCGTTATATTTTGGGTACGTGGCAATATAATATCCTGTCGAATTTTCTACCTCCAAGTGATTGATTATGTGTTCATAAATACCGTTCAAAAAGGAAAAATCTTTTGGTTCAATAAAACGAGCGTGTATTATCTAATAAAATAAAGTTAAATATCCTCTAAGAGGAGTAATTCTAATCCTAAAATATCCTCTAAGAGGGGTAATTCTAACTTAAATCATAACATGTCTTGCGAAACAAAAATAAAAATTACTTTTGAAAAATTATCCTCTTGTTTTAGGTCATCAATATTGACTAATATTAATGAGTTAATATTAGATTATTTTTCTGTAAGTCAGTTATTTAATAATTATAATTTTCTTGCAAATAACATTAACCCAGTATCCGGCAGGTGAGGTGCAACGCAGCGCTGTAACAATTTTCAATTCAAATTCAAATTTCGCTACAAATCACTGTAGCGCCTCAGTAGCTGTCAACAAAAGACTAATCAACATTTCAGTGCAGTTACATTAGTAGATCACATTAGTACATTAGTAGACTTTTGAAGTGGATTTGGCTTTATCTCTCGCACGTGTTAGAACTCGAGATTTTAATTTTCACGGCTTTTATTTTACTCACTGCCCGAACTTGCAGAGATAAGCTTTTATACTTATGGTTTCGGGCTCTGCATTGAAAGCATATTTTGTGTAGAAAGACTTATCGTGGTCTTTCCACACAATGTTCAATGTTACAGCCTAAAAAAATTGAAACATTGAATGCCATGATAAAACATCTCATAAATTGAAATACTTGATTAGATTCTTCACAATAACCTCAGCTCGTATTCCAGCTAGTTTTATTTCCTTTCACTGCAAGATGAATTGTTATATGTATATAATTTTCTTCGTAAATGAGGTATTTAATTGGTGTTCATGGTTGATTGTCGCCCCAGCGATATCCATTTCTTGGTGTTATATCTATACTGTCTGACTTTCGAAACAATTTCATGTAATATTTGTTACACGCCGAAGCAATCGAATATGCTTCTGTGAAAAGATATACATTAGATTCATTTAGAAACATTGGTCTGAACTTTATACCGGCCACCATTAATATATGGCTCGTACAGTATTTAACAATTTCGGTTTTCACATTAAATACATAATTTCTATGTTGTTCATACAATTTAAAAAAAAATCTGTATCTTCGTTTATGCTATCGCAATCATAAACTTCTTTACTTGGTAGAATATCAATATACTTTTCGTTTTGTGTAGTGTGAATTAATGTGGGAAGTCAGAAAATATTGGGATAAATAGTAATCAGCCCAATTGATAGCAAAACCTTGAAAAAGAGGAGGAGGAAGAGATACAGCAAAACATGCTTCATAACATAAACGAAAATTATTCTTTGGGAAAGAATGGAATACGATCAATCAAAGTCCAATATTAGAATTATTCGCACAAGAGCGGAACACATAATCACATATCTTTGGGGGTTAGAAATTATGCAAGAGATATCTTGTCCCTAACTGAATGTTTTCGTATATTCATTATTGAGCAGATAATTGTTGGCATCGTTCAGAACACAAATCAACTAATCGCAGGAAAATCTGTTAATTGGAAAATTACCCTTTATTATGGAAACCCATCCATATCTAAAATCACTGTCTTCAGACTGCTTTACCTATCATGTATATTCAAGAGTAATCACCGTCGCTTGTATGAACTATAGAATACCGATGGAACGGGAATGGACATTTTCTGGTGCACAATGAGTCAACGTCGATTCGAGTCCCTGATAACATGTTTGAGATTTGACAACAAGCAAAACCGCGAACAATGAGTCGAGTTACATAAATTACGTAATATTGGAGTTCTTTTCGATGAGTTTGTGGAAAACTACAAGTCAGCATATTCCCCATCTGATTATTTAACGATGAAAACCTTAAAGTGTTCCACGGAAGATGCTCTTTCCTACAATATATGGAAAGTTAATGCGCATATATACTATGTACTTAATATGGAGGTATGTGCAGGCCAACAATCAGAAGGACCATTTAGAGTCAGTAATTCCCACAAAAGATATCATCGATTGACTGGTTGTTCCAGTATCAAGGACCAAATGTAATATTACCTTTGATAATTGATACAATAGTCGTGATACACCAACTGACAGCTACAGGAACTGTTAGAAAACATATAGCATATCTGACTAGCGAGTTTCTGCAAGTAAAAGAGAACAATATTCCAGTTTGTTCGGCTCCCAAGACAGGTATACAATGGTTTCTAATGTGCTTAAAAAAAGTTGCCCTATTATTAATACAACTTTTCACCGGGATAATGTGATTACCAACTCCGAGCAGAAGCCCCCAGAAATAATATGTTTCTACAATTCTACCAAAGGTGGAGTTGATTTAATAGACGAACACTCTGTGGCTTATAATGTATCGGGCAGCAGTCGATGCTGGCCTCTAACAATTTTCTTCTCTTAGCTGGAATCAATATAAAATACTATCACGATTAAAAGACTGTGAGAGGACAATTCCTGAAAATTGCCAATGGACATAATGTAACATGAGCGAATAGCCAGGTTTGCGAGAAAAGCAACGGCTGCATCGAGGTGTACTAAAAATATTTGTAATAAAAATACTTATCAATTTAAATAATATTGATTTACTAAATGAAAATGAAAAAATATATGAACAGGAATGTCTTAGAGTCTGCAAATTTGATCAATCTGCATTCTCCAGACATTATCTTGTTTAACCTGCTAACACCACTAATAGTTCTCTCGTCTTAACTTCTACAAGATCGGAGTCAAGAAAAGAGAACACCTAAGATGTGCCTTAGGAAGGAAGTAACCGCTAAAGTGGTCATCGCAGCGGTACAAGTCTGTCGACTCATGACGAGGATAGGAATGTACTTCGTGTAAGATCGATAATGCTATATACGTTTGCAGATCTCTCCATTCCTCCGATGTAAAACATACGCTCGGTACCAGCGTTTTGGTTGAATTGCCGCGGAAATGGTTTAGACGGTTTAGACTTAGTCCATAGTTTAAGCGAGTGTCTGGGTACCTCATTCACTGCATGCAAAAAACATGGGACATTATTTTTCTAACAATTTTACTACGGTAATTACTGTAGGAAGCGTCGCAGCAAAAGCTTGACATGTGATAAGCCTTTTCACGGTGTTTCGCAACCTCAATGTGCGTAATGTCAACACCTACAGGTTAGGATTAGTACGCTGTATCTATGTTGAATAGGTGACTTCAAATTATATAAAATATTCTACCGAAACGATAAGAACCATCTGTTGTTTGTCTGTCTAGGAAAATATAGAAAAAAAAAGAAATTAGATTTTAACTTCCCTCAGCTACAATTTTCTTTAGAAGAGTTTTTTTTTTCTGTCTAGAAAGTATATGGCATTTGATTTATTACGGTCAGAATGTATGAAATAATTCATTTGATGTGACAATCATAGTTTGTCATCAGCAGCAAAACAACAATAAGGGAGACAGATTGTTCGTTTATATGAGCTTTGATATGACTTTACCAGTGACAGCGATATTCATATAGTCCTTATATGTCCTAGATATAATTCAGGGACATGTCTACCACTTTGAGACATTCTTACAAAACAAGGCTGAGTTTACTAGTTTCTTTTATTTATTAATCTAATCATTTTATAATAATGCTCATACAGAATATGAAGAATAGTGTACATCTTATGTTGTAAGTGTTTTTACAATACATATTGCACGGCGCTACCATCATATTTGTCACGGTTAATATTTTAAGTGACAATATATTATGGTGATTTATTACTAAAGAAATAAATTATTCTTTACTAAATTAGCCCACCCAACTATCAAAAGGGATCGAAAATATAATTTAGTAATTCACTATAGTTAATATAATTTAAATTCTAATTCTTCGTTAAATTGTGTCAGCCCAAAACATAAAATAATAAAACAGAATATTTTTTATTCAATTTATTCAAGACAAAATAATTAGCATGTGATAACGTTTCACACTAATTCTGATGTAAATTAACTAATGATTAAAAAAATCAAGCAGTTCATTTGATTAGTTTTACCTTAGAAAAAAAAATGAGTAGCAAGATTAAATTCAGAATGAGAATTAATTAGTTTCAGATTTTCCAACTACGCAAATTAACTAGATAATAAAAACTATAAAAACTTACATTTGTACAGTAGATATCACTAACACTATACTCTCCTCAAGTATATTTTCATTAACAGAAATTCAACCATCGACTATCGTAGTGGTCTGAAAAAACTGTTGTTATAAGAGTTGCTTGCCCTACAACGCCTTTCGACCGCAAGCTACATGCCAAGAGCTGCTGTTGAAGTTTTTACAGTTGTCCCTCTAATTTTCTTCCTCAAAACTATCGCTGTTGTATCCTATACTCAATTTTCCACTCTCACTACAGTTGTCGCAAAGCAGCTCGCCGCTTGCGTTTGCGCCGCTGAACCCTATTTGTCATGCACTAAATCCGCATAAATCCTGCTCTTAAAGAATTGCCTTTTTACCATCTTCTTAACTTCTACAAAGAGTTGATCTAATAATTCGTAACGACAATTAATTGTCGATATAAGAATATTGAATAGTAGGCTAGAAGCTACGTTAATTGTTTCCCTTTAAAGCGTTTAATTTACATACTAACGATGAAGTTATTTTAATGACACCAATTAATTAATTTTAAAAGTTTTATGTTCCCAATTAATCAAATTGTTAACGGCAATGCTAAAGAATTACAATATTTCATAGAATCTAGCTATTTGAATGATTTAGATAACTATTGAGTACTACTAGATGACTATTGAGTAAACAGATACCATTTCATTCATCCTCCAGATTGAAAAAAAATCATTTTTATTATTCTGCCATTTACATCCACCATAACCTTTTTCTCATACTTCACTAACTTTTTTATTCCTTTACTCCAACATTTATACTTCCCACATTCTTGCAAAACAATCTCGCTCGGTGCTGATTTTTCTACTCCAATAATTCTCCGTCCACTCCTTTTGCACCCTAGTTTCCAATACATTTATACTCCACACATCACCATTTGCATCTCCGCTCTATCTTTTACACCCCATACTTTTGCTCCATATAACCATGTACTTTGCACATACAGTTCCATTATTGTGATTCTCATTCTAATCGGATTCCCAAATTTTCAATCTTTCCATTGCTACCCGTGCTTTTCTCACTGCCAACCTTACATGTCCTTTGCAATTCCCTTTATATTTTACCGTATAACCTAAATACATATACATGCATTTTCACAATTCCAATCATATTTTTCCTAATTTAAACACGTCTTTCTTGCTGATCCTCTCACCTCGCTTCTTATAAATCATCACCTTTGTTTCTTCCACATTCAGCTGTAAACCTCTTTTCTCCATATACTTATTCGCACTTTCAATCATTTCTTTCAATTCTTCTCTCGCTTTCGCCATACACGCAAATCATCCGCATATCCCAATGACCAGACCTTCTCATTCCCAGCATCACGCCTCCACACTGACCTTTCCTCAACTTCTTCTTCTTCGTCCAACGTCTTCTTCGGTGACTCTATGGAGGATGTTTCTGTAGTGCAGGGCGGTCTTCCAGCCCTTGGATAAATCTTTGGACCGTTGTTTTCCATGTCCGTCGATCAATTGCCTGACGTGTAGCTCCGTTGATACTCGTTTCTGTTAGTT
>WYDF02113754.1:0-10320 GCA_009867245.2 Adranes taylori
ATTAATCGCTCTAGTTAAATGTCAAATCGCTAAGCGAAATATCAACCGATTTTTTAACCAGCCAAAAGAATAAACTACATCGGGTGTTTACAGTCTACCGCTCTCCAATCGCTACTCTACACATACATGGGGATATATTTATTAATTAATATGAATACTCTTATAGTAGAAATTTCGTTGTTTAATTGACTGCTCCATTATTATTAATCCATAAGCATCTTAAGATTCCTAAGCTTCTCAGTTTTTCTGTTGCCCTTATTGGATACATGTACCATTTGCTTCCTGTATTTAAGGGTTTGATCAAACATTACATATTATCGGCTAATCGAATTAAACTAAATTAATAATTTCGTAATCATTAATTTAATAATTAATCACGAATTCTGATGCACTCATAAATCTGGTGGATCTCATGCACTCTCATGAATCTCATGCACGAGCATTAAATTGCCACGTTATTTTTAGGAAGCTTGCAGTTCCCCACGTTACGGGGAGGAAGGAAATGTTTTGAATAGGGTTTGTAGCGGTTCCCTCTTGCCCTACGGGATGTTTACTTATGATAATAATAAAATGAGATTCACTTTAATACCTGCTTTATTTTATCTATCTACGAAATGATGTTCTGAAGCTATGAAATGAAGTAGTAACTTTATCTACGAAATGAAGTCGTAATATTACACAACTCTTAGCAACCACAAATCGTCTCTCTTATTTTGGGTTGATTAAATGAAAGAAATGTATAAACTTAACAAAATGTATTGTGAATGTTCTCAGAATGCATATATGCAAATAAAATAGCAATTCGTTCATTCAAAATAAATAAAGCTCAACAAAAATAATAAGAGATAAAATGTTACTTATGTTCGATTAATACGTACAAATCAAATATTAAAAATGACGTTAGGGGTTCATCAAATCTGTTTCCAATAAATATAAAACTATTAGTCATACCTCACAAATTTAATTTATAATTATGCACAGTTACCTTATTCATTCATTTTAATTTATTTCAATTAATAAACTTGTTGCCTGACGATTTAGTTTAATTTATTTTAGTCAACAAATTCATCCTCAAAAGAATTATTTACTTATTACCGAATACTGTTCAATACTAAGCCTCCTCATTATAACTTATTTAATGTTTATTCTAGCATTAATTATGATTCAATTTAATTTAATTCTTAATTGAAGTTTTAAAATTCTGAACAACAAGCGAGCCTTTTAACAACAGAATTCTCTCTCTGTCTAGTGTGTGAAGCTTGTATCTGTTTTTCGGCTAACTAATACTCCTATCGAAATTACTATTAATTACTCTCACTATATCCCCCCTTTCTAGTAAATTTATATACTTTAATGTGTTCTCGCTTAAGTATCTTCCTCCTACTTCTCAAAATTATTTTCTACTATCATGGATTCATATTCAATCAGATGTGCATTCTTCATACATACTAAGACAATAGGCACAGTGCGCTGTCATCTATTAGTGATTTACTACCAATTAGATCGATTTATGCACACATACACTGATAACAGCACGTTGTGATGTCTGTTAATCACCACCAATTAACGATATACCATCTACTCTGTATAATCTACGTTATCGCTTTGCTATCCGACGGAAAACGTAACGCTGCTCTGTTCCTTAAACTGAACATATAACTTAAGTAAGATGTTTTAATTGTTTTAACCTATACTCTATTTCATCAATAGAAGTTTAAATGAGACTCTAAGTGTTAACTAATATTTAATATTTGCACTAGTTCGTCTGGCACACAACATGCCTAAATGGTAAAAACCTTTCTCAAAATCTAGCCATCTTGAATTATTTATATAATTTGGAAGTATCAAGCTCACAAACTTTCTATCATATAACTAAATTGGAACGAGGACAATTTGCCTCGTTACAATATGTTACAAAAAAAAAACGGTAACGGTATAGTGGTTCTATAAGAAATTCATAACAAAATCACGATCCTGCTTTCATACAATCAAATTCTGTAACACACACTTAAGGAATTTATGGAATTTCTTGAATTATGCTCTACATATACTGCAATATCCGGCTACAGGACACTCTTTTTGTTTTAGTTAGTTACATAACCTCCGTTTTATGTAGGGTTAATTCCATCTTAGCTTCTTGCAACTATTTTGCAATAGCACATAACATTTGTTTTTATCTATTGGCTGAAACGGACCTCTAATGACAGAACATTGCCAAAATAAAATTTAAAAGCCTATTGCTTATTGGCCCCATTACAGAGTCTTGTGGTACATCGCATCTTAGTTCTAGAGTACCTCTCATCTATCCATTTCCTCGTATCTTATTTTCCTAGTCCTAACTTTAGGATAACTAGATATGACCTCCCTTTATAAATATTGAGCTCCATGTGTACACGTAGCTTCAATGGTCTTATGGATCAAGCCCTATGGAGTTATGTGAAATGCGTTCTGAACAGCTAAAGTTAGCAAGGCACATAACTCTTGTTCTCCACATTCCCTGCTGGCATTTTGCGCAAAAAATGATTTAAAGTATTTACAACATCTTTCGTAGAGTACCTCTCCTGAATCAAATATGAACTGGATTCTATGAAGGAGAATTCACCATATTTAATGTATTCTGATCAACTGATTTATTATTCAAAACAAAGTACTTACTTCTCTATAAAATCTATGGATTCATCAATTTCAGAAAACATTTCCACATAATAATCCATCCGCAGGTTATCGATACCGATTTTATATCCTTGGCTCAAAAGTTGATCAATATTTTCTGGTTCAGTTAGCGTTGGCCGCACTTTGATTGCAGACATTTTACTCTTGTACGCAACATCAAACTCCATACTAGCAAACCAAATAATCATCAAAACAATAAGTGTACTTAATTTACGACTAAATATTGGTTGAATTTTTTTGGGGATTATACTCTTTTCAAGCATGGATACGACTGATATCTGAAATGGTGAAAGGCTACAGTTTTTCTAATTTCTTTGTGTTTCTTTTAATTTCGTGAGGAAAAAGTGAAAACAAAATTCAAATGTAGTTTCTTTTTTATAATTTTCTACTTATACTTTTCTATTTATTGCACTAGAAGGAATTGGCTGATTCTAGATCCACATGCTCGCGAACACTTCCACACGAACACTTCCACATGTTCGCGAACACTTCCACATGTTTGCGAACACTTCCACATGTTCGAGAACACTTCCACATGTTCGCGCACACTTCCACATGTTCGAGAACACTTCCACATGTTCGCGAACACTTCCACATGTTCGCGAACACTTCCACATGTTGGCGTACACTTCCACATGTTCGCGAATACTTCCACATGTTCGCGAACACTTCCACATGTTCGCGAACACTTCCACATGTTCGCGAACACTTCCACATGTTCGCGAACATTTTACGACGCGAGCGCGTACATCTCGCGACATATCTTTTTATACGCTAAACTGCTCGCATGAACCTCAAGATGTTTGCGAACACCTTACGACGCGAGCATGAACGAACATTTTGCGACATCTGGCGACATCTCACGACATCTCCTGAGTCTTCTACATAAACTGGTGATTTACTGATTGAAACTACGTTGATATTGTTAGGGAATATTGTTTTGAAATAAAATAACCTGTATTTAATATGTAATTAGCTTTACCTTCATACACTTTAACAATAAATCTCTCGTAGGCCTTGACAAGTTCCTTTTTGGATATATCATTGCTACGAATAGGACAATGCCTAAGGATATCATAACAAAAGTTGTAAATAACCAAAGACTAATTTGAAATGGTTTTAACAAATTCCATAAGTCATCATAAATGTTCGCATCCAAATTCGGCACAAACGTGAGAACAAATGGTTCAATCCGTATAAATCTTGTAAACGTTGCTAGCTTGTAACGATTGATGGTAACCGATACACCACCAATAATAAGATCTAGATCTCCAAGAATTAAGTTCCTCGATATTCTGAAGACAGAGAAACCAGTTAATATGTTTTCATTGTAAATGTTATATAAATACACTGGCATAATTTAGGCTAACACCAGTTCGCATTTTAAATTAGACAAATGAAAATTTAACAGAATGTTTACAAAGAAAACATTGCGTTTCTTTGCGATCAAAACCGCGGTTAGAAAGTCTAGAGATCTACATGCCGGTATTGCAGAGTTCCGCATCGTTGCCTGCCTATAGTACTTTATACGTCTTTACTGAAAATGTTAACAGTTAACATCCGGCTCGAAGGACCATGAACAAATTTGGGAAGCCTCATTGACTTATTGAGTAGTTGTATGACGTTACTCAAATCTGTAGCCGCTTGTAGATAATTTTAATTAATTCAAAAAACTCAAAAATGAATATTTTTTTAAAATTTTCTCATCTTCTATAGTTGGAATAAACAGATAAAAATTTAAACAGTTTAATATTATGTTTAAAACAATTTTATACGCGGATTTTGGATACAATGGATGTTTTTTAAACATTCTTAGTACCAATAACAAACATATTTTTGTTAACAATATAATAAGGAAGCAAGCAAATGACCAGGCAATTAATATCAAAAATCCCAGTTTGACTTTGAAATAAGTGTATCGCATTTCTTGCATGTGCCCATTTTAGTGATAACAAACATATGGCAAAATATTCATTCCTATGTAGTGACTTCAACATTTGGGGAATTTATCTATACGTTGAACTACATATTTTTTTAAAGCATTTGAAATTCTCTTGTGTCCTTTAATTCCTCTTCTGCCTAACACAAAATTTGAGCGCATTTTTTCATTATAGTGTTAAAACGTTAGCTACTTTTTTTTACCGGGAGGAAAGTCGCCAAAGTCGACTAACCAAATGGTCAGTTTGTGATTATGTGGGGTTTACCTCTATTTGCAAAGATGGGATCCACCAAAACCCCTCGACGACCAGGTACCAGTTTTTACATGACTTTAGTAAGATGACTTGATGTTGTGGGCCCTGGCGCTTTCATCGACCTTGTGTCCTAGCCCTAATCTGAGAGGGGCTCACCCCTTGTCTAATCAATGTCTAGACCTCGTTGCCCGCCTGTCAAAGCTTTACTCTCCTAATCATACTCGCGCTCTTTGAAGGCTTTCTGGCTAAGACTGACTGCAGCCAAGTTCCTCCCAGCTAGTGCCTCCCAGGCGTTGTCATCAGCACACGTGCTAGTAGTTATTCTGTCCGGGTGAAAGTCTGCCCCCAAGACAACCTTAGTAGCCTGTCTAGCATTTCTCCAGCCGTTACAGCTAAATGCAGTGTGCTCAACGCTGTTACTGCTTCCAGAGTCGCCATATACGCATACATCTGACGGCCTGCGGCCTATGCGGTGCAGGTATACACCAAAACTACCATGGCCAGTTAGCAATTGCGTAAGGTAATAGTTAAGGCTAACGCGCTTTGCGTCATGCCATGTTCTAACACAAGGCATAAGGCTATGCGTACATCTGCCTTGAACGATGCTATCCGATTCCGCTTGCCCGATCGTTAGGTGGCCAGCGGAGCGTTCTTGACTGGGTCATGTCCTTCGGGTCTAGGCTCTTGTTGTTTATGTAGCCAGGAGCTTTATTAGCCTGCAATAACATTCAGTGCGTCGAGAGATACTGTTCGATATGTACAGTTGAGTCCTTTCCAGGAGCCCATGCTGTGGATAGTGTTTCTACCCGGCTGCTGCCGCGAAGAAAGCCATGGACTCTACGATACTGTAGAGGGGTTTTCTCTTTCCAGGGCCTGTGCCACGAATCCTTGGCATCATTCTAGCAATCTGGGAGCTCACTCCATTGGCTCTTTCCGCAGAATGTTTCACATGTGCGGCGAGGCACAGCGATTTGTTCAGCACGACTATTTAACTTCGCTAATGAAACACAACTAGTGCCTCAGCATCCTGACATCAACTAGGGGTACTTTTCTTTTCCACTCAGCCATATAGCCTCAGTTTTTAGCTTGTGTGTGTATTCATGCTTTGATTAGGCCAATTGCTTTATTGAGGTCTTTGTGCAGGTTTGTACCGTGCATATGTTTCTCCATAACAGCAATATTGTCGGCAAAAGCAAAAAGCTCAACGCTTCAACGGTAGTCAAAGTATACATACTGTCATACATCACGTTCCACAGAGTTAGACCCATTACCGAGCACTGTGGAACACCGCAAGTCTGCTTGCTTGCTCTACTGGGCCCTTCAAATGTATTGTACATGAGCTCCATGTCCGACAGGTAGCTTAAAATAGTCTCGCGAATTTATTGGGAAACTCTTTTAGAACCAAGTGCTTCATTTATGCTTCGCCAGTCTTCAGTATTAAATGCATTTTTAACGTCTAGCAACACAACTCCCTAGTGTTCCTCGACCCGGCTTTGGCTGCTCTACCAACTTGAATGACCGCGCAGGCCGCTACCACGGTCAAACGCCGTTCTCTGAAACCGAATTGCATATTGTGCGGTCCGTTGGTATCTGTGAGTGAAACCTGTAATCTTCGCAGGATAAGTCTCTCCAGTAGCTTTGCTACCTCATCTATTAAGCATATTAGCCAGTAGGATCCTGTTCTCTTGCACCAAGATGGCTTTCTTCATCTTGGTACTGATTGATCACGTTGAATATCTAGAGTAGAATGGTGGAGTTTACCACTGCCAGCATCTTGATAGCCTGTCCTAGAATTCAAAGCGCGCTAGCTACTATAAAATGTTATTGGTCAGTGTAGCAGCAGTGGACTGTATAATGTGCGTTGAGATGACTCCGATTCGTATGGATATTTCGTGAATTAATGAAGATGGTCATTTAATGTCTAAATACTACTATTATTCCATTGTAATCGAATACTGTGTTTGAATTTTTATAACGTGAGTTTACTATACTAATTTTACACGATAAAATATATATTATTTAATTTAATTTTACTAACTGATAAATTGCCTTTGATAATGAGTATCTAAATTTCTAAGTCGGCGAGAACCCGGAAACTACGTTTGTCTCTTGTAGACGAAACTGGAGGAACAGGTTAAAATCGCAGTGAATTACCCTTTAAACGTGGTAATTTAACGTGAGCAGCAAACAAACAATAAACAGGTGATTTGCGACCTTCGTCAATTGACCATCATTCAATTTTCTTGGAGGGGGGGCAAAAAAATAGATGATAATTTAAGCGAGCTTTGAATTGGATTTGAAGTGATTTCCTGATACTTTTCTAGTATCTAAATACTTCGAAGAGCAAGCGGCAATAGTCCTAAATAAAGACGGATTTGATTATAGTTTATTCATAATGCGTTCCATGTTAGACTAATGGTGCTTTTAAATCTTGCTTCTTTCCCAAAGTTACGTTCTGAATAGTGGCACCAATAAAACCAATCTTTATGTACAAAATATTTTTATGACTATATTTACTGTTTCTGTAAAAAATCAATACCTTCCTAAGTTAAAATTTACGTATATTTTTTCAGTAAAAATTCTTAAATATAATTGCTTAAGTATTTTGTTTAGCTTAGAATCGGTTTAGTATATTCAACTAGAAGAATTGTCGAAATAAAGATCTCTTGGTTTCATATAAGATTTTCTAATTTTAGTTATCCATCTTTAAGATAGTGCAAATTGTTTATTCAAGTTCAAATTTCTTTGCTAATAATTTTTCGTTTTTTAACTCTTAAATATTAAAAAAATCCTTTGATACTATATTTTTAAAAATTGTAGTAAAATCTTTACTTTTGTAAATCTTTAAAAAATTACAAAAGTCACTTTTAAGAAAATGGACCGAAAAGTAGATAAAAAATAAATAGGGAAAATATTTATGAGATTATTGTAATGAAATACAATTTCTAGTATATCCTTCCGAGAGCATTTGCTTTATTGCCTCCAGTGGTTCAATATTTGGGAAAGCATTTCTATTTCTAGGCAACTTTGGTGTACTGGTGTACTGTTTTCATAGTAGAAATATTTCTTACATGAATCACTTCTGTTAATTTCCTCATAATTTTCAATAGCCTGCATCTCATCTTGATCATCAGATTCTTTATCAGTGTGATAGTATTTTCGATTTTGAATAATTTTGCTTATAGTATCACTCTTTTTGTCTAAAAACTCTCATAACTATCTTTATATTATAATAAGGAAATAAGCATTCACTAAACACAGTAATTAATTTTTGAAATCAAAGAAAAGAAAATTTTATTACTGACTAAATTTTCGATGTACGGAAATGTCAAGTGTTTCAGTGAAATAAAACCTAGTAAAGACTAGTGATGGGAATTCTAGTTCCACGCTCGGAATGAGATGGACCGTTTTGTTCCCTAAAGATACCGCGATAAAATACCGTTCTCCTTCCGTTTAAAACTTAATAAATGTATTCCCCATACTGACAAAGAAAACACATAAAATCAAGTATTTAATCATTTTTATTAATTAGTAGTGCGCTGTATTATATTTTATTATGTGTATTGTTGTTACTTTTATTTAAAATTAGCTATTTAATATTATTGAAACAAATATTAGGAAAATTTCTTAAAAGAAATCAGTTTAAGAATAAAAAAAAACCGTACCTATATAGAAACAGACCAATGAATTTCTATTAAAATGTTTATGTAACTTATATTGATTATATCAATAATAATTTTGTTTCTTATTTTTAATTTAATTAAAAATACTATTTTATATTTTAAATTAAAAACATACATATTTACAAATTAAGTGCCTCTGTATAAATCAAAAAGATTTCCATTCATCAAGGGTCATCTGAACGAGGAGAAGAATAATTACTATAATCGCAATCACGCTCCTACACGCATCTTCTATTCAAAATCGGTATCCACCATTGCTTTGCAATCGACGCGATAAGCTGTTCTGAACAACAATCGAAAATATTCATATGAATATTTTTGTTTCGCGTTCTACAGGATGAATACTAGACGCATACTGAACAGTGAACGAGAATGACTCACGCGACTACATGGACACATAGAACCACATACAAAGAACTGCATATTTTTCGAATTGAATCGTTTTCGGCGCGGACACCTTGCGTAGCACATCTAGCGCAAACGGATAAAAATATGCGTGCTGCTCTTTCGTTCTTCTTTGCGTTTTGTCACATAGCTGTTACGTAATAAAGAAATAATATCTGTAATAACCCTGTCCAATAAAATAGTTCGTTTGTTGTGAATGAGGTAACATTATGAGAGAATGCGTGTGTGTCCGTCTGCCTGTAAATTAATGCGAAACACTAATGTAGTAGATAAGAAATCTTCATGAAATATCTTTTTATTACTGGAAATTAATAATATTTATTTGACACACATGGATAGATAAATGTTATTAATTTATAGATTTAAATATTCAGGTATTAATAAAATCAT
Source organism: Adranes taylori (assembly GCA_009867245.2). Taxonomy (NCBI): domain Eukaryota; kingdom Metazoa; phylum Arthropoda; class Insecta; order Coleoptera; family Staphylinidae; genus Adranes; species Adranes taylori. The sequence goes on from WYDF02113754.1 coordinate 9,344, forward strand.
TTCGAATAGATGCGTAAATAAGTAGTTAAATGCTTTTATAATAAATGAATAATTATTCTCGTTAGATGCATGAGTTTGTTTACATAAATATTTAATCAATATTATTAACGATATAGCTTATTGCGTTTCCGATAAATGTTATTGTCTTCTTTGCGCCACACGTCGTAGTAATTCCTTTCTACCGCACTAGAGTGATACCTATGGTTGTGCCATTCACAACGACTGGTAATCACATGACCTCGTGACGACATTGTCTTCTTTGCGTCACGCGACGTAGTAGCTAGTTTCCGGCCCACGTACCCCTTCTTTTCCGTTCTTTATTTCACCACCACCTTTACCCTACTGTGTATGTTTTGAGAATTACCCTCATCGACACCTCCTGCTGTATGATTGATAGCTGTTACATGCTGGCTGCTTCATTGATTTATCACTGCATTATCATATTGCTTGTGATGCATTGCCGCTATAACATACACACCATTTAATTAATTATTAGCGTTCTTTTTAATAATAAGCATTTGTACCGCTGTATATAGACAGCTTAAGAGCTTTGTTTGTTTGATTTGATTTGATTGTTTGTTTCATGATTATTAACTGACGTTTTTATTAATATTCTTTTCTCTGTCTGTTTATTTGTATACAAGAACAATACACGGTTTTGTTAAATCTCTAATGCTATTTCACTCACAAGTGGATAGAATTGATTTTACAGATATCCTACAGTAAGAACGAGAACCTCTGGACAATTCAGAAGACTCATAGCTACCTAAGCCCTCAATAGTAACTGGGGACCGATGAACAACAACATCAGTTCGGAGTGCGGTCTCACTTTAAACGGACCTGACGACCGAGGCATTTCCAAAAACCATAAGTGTTATGTGAATAGTAAGATAGTTACTTGGACAATTAGTGACAGTCGCTAGGCCCCCATTAGCAGCGTCGCGTGTGGGAGTTCCGTTAGCATATCAGTGTAGATA
>WYDF02113765.1:0-10320 GCA_009867245.2 Adranes taylori
CCCACAGGCCTCGGTAGTGCGGCCAGCAGTACTGTTCGTGCCGTTGGCAATTATGGGGACCCGGTGGGGAGCGTAGGGGGAGGGGGGCAAAACAACTTTCGCCGGGTCCGCTAGTTGTAAATAAATTATATTAAGACATTGACATTATTATTGTAAATTGCCTACTTAAATAGTTGGATAGAAATCCATGTTTTATTGAGATAGAAGTAGTGCGTACGGATAGTGAAGTTAATGCATTGAAAATTATATAATAGAAGACTTGATTATAATTCGGAGCCGTGAAGCTACCGTCAGATAATTTAAACGAATATTTTAGTATTTTCATTCGATCCCAAAATTCAACAAAGGAATTAGGGTCGGATATAGCCACCCGGCACTCACCTTTTCCATTGTTCACGTAACCAAAAAATACTTGACAACATCGGACTATAATGTAAATGAAACTGTAAATGAAATGTAAATGACAACATCGGACTATAATGTAAATGAAACTAGTAATGCTAATATTGCGGTACCGCATTCTTGTTCACATGATAAAATATTGATTCTAATATAAGTTCTAGTTATCTTTCTGTTTGACATTGGTATAGATGTTTCGAAGTTGGAGTAACTTATCGACATTTATGACATATGAATGCTGCATTATCGACATTTGTTTGTGTCGCTTGTATCTACATGCTAGCATTTAAATAAATTAAAATGAATTCCCATGATTATGCTAACAATTGCTACTTGTGGCCATCAAATTCTCAAATTCAATCAATCAGTAGTAGCTGAAAAACAATCAGTTACTACTATTTACTACTGTTTTTTTTTGCTCTGCCCTTGCGTTAAAAACTAGAGACAAAAACCGACGTAAAAACGTCTGTCCCAATTTATCAAGTGTAGTTGTTGAAGGCATAGCCAATTAAAAACCATATCATATCAGCCTTGTGTATATATTTTTGACTCAATCAATGTGGTATTCTGGTTATTTTGATGAGATAATGAGTAGGCAACAGCTATTTCATTAGATATTGTCAGTCCTGACGTCATCACATCGTATCTATCAATTTTAGAATGGACCGACATTATAGATGGTCCGAGGACAGATCTGTTACAAGTACTAAGGAAAAGTACTCCCAGTAATCAGTACAAGTAATCCAATAAATTATTTTTATTTAAAATAATAAGTAACATTTAAAAAGTACTTGGAGTAATAAGTAATTTTACTTGAAACTAAAAATTACTTAAAATACAATTACAAATGACTTGAAGTACATTTTAAGTACTTTTTATTTCAAATAAGTAAAAGTATACAGTACGTTTTAAGCAAAGTACTGGGAGTAAAAGTATTCAGTACCTACAATTTGAAAGTACTGGAAGTAATTTTAAAAAAGTACTGAATACTTTACTTGCAGTACATGTTTACTGCAAGTAGCTCAACTCTGTCAGAGGATATATTTTTTTACAAAGGCTGAAAAAGTTTTGAATAAAAACAAGTTCAAAGACAACAGAAGGACACTTTAAATGAATTGGAAGTCACAACTGATCACCGAAGAATGTTTTAGAACCTAATTTCTATCAAAAATTCGTATGTCCAAATATAAATCTTCTGGATTACTCTCTTTAGGTGTAATTTGAAATGATCGCGTGTGACTACAATACCACGTACCGGAAATGTAACATAATCACGATTATATTACATTTCCGATTAGCTTAGTTTATAAATTATATTTAATTAATTCGAATTACAGTACATTTCTATTACAATCGGGAACAACGTATTCTTTCTTAGAAACGGAAAGCAGATGTTCAACAGGAAATAGTTGCATTCTATTCAAGGAAAACAAGTACAATTTTGCAGCTGCCTAGCTCTAGCCTGGATCGCTCTAGCAGCTGCATAGCTCTAGCTCCCTTAAAAGTAGAACATGACAATTTGGTGGAGGCGCCGGTACTTCTCACAAAAAATTACAAAAATCAGTTACTTTTTGGAGTAATTTCAAAGTGCTTTTTGATACAATCTTGAATGAAATCATTATTACTTACTTTCCAAATACATTACTTGCAGTATTTTTTGTATTTGTGAGCGCTTAAAATAATGACAGAACTTTTGGGCGTACTATTGGCTGATATTACACTATTTTGTAACTACCAATATATGTATCGCATATTTATTTAAAAAAATATGAAACTTTTTAGAACCTCTTGTAATAAGTACAAAAATTACTAAACGAAACACTTCAAGAAGATTTTTTTACCCACAAAAAACATTAATCAAATATGTAATAACTTAATATAAAAGATATGAATCTAAATAAAATATAAAATGGTTTTCCTAATATTCCGAAATATTCCTATGTAAATAAAAAAAAATCCGAATTATTTGTAAAATTCCTAAATAACACTAACCAACGAAAGTTTCACACAAACGAAAATTTTCCTTTTTTTCTCTTTGTAACATTTATATGCTGTCTCATAAAATATGGATTTCTCTTTTGGAGTATTTTGGCTACTCAACTTGAGCCCAAAAAGTGCTTGAATGTCGGATGGAGTATGCTGGAGTGGAATATCATGAATTGAAGAAAAAGAGTGCTATCTGCTAGGCCCTAATCTAGAAATATAAGAATTGACCTTGATTGACTAAAACTAAAAAACATCACGAGCTACTAAAATATAATGAAGGTTTTCTACACAACCAAATGCAACAACTGATGTTAAAGGATACCAGAAGAACTGAAGGAAAAGTAGCGCTGAAGAAGGGATTCAAATAGTGATGCCAAGATCCACAAGAAGGGATTCAAAATGTGATGCCCTAAAAGACATTTAGAGCCGGAACGGGTACTTGGGGATTGTTAAAGTGGATTTAGACCCAACCAATCTACAACTGACCACATTTTCATAATACGATGTATACTAGAGAAATGCTGTGAATACAATATACCTGACTAGCAACTTTATATTAATCTCCAGATGGTACACGACTCAGGAGATATACAGAATATGTATGAAACTTTAGATGAGATGGGAATACCGAAGAAACTCACGGGATTGGTGAAGATGACACTGGACCTGTCCAGTTTTAAAATTAAAGTACAAAATAAATTCTCAAACGAATTCGAAGTAAACAAACAGCTTCAGAGGTATGGTATCTTAGCATGCTTACTTCTCAACCTCAAGTTGTCGAAAGTTTAATCTGAGAGAAGGTGCACCTCATAGGACACTCTATTCAATCGGGAACGCTGTATAATCAGGTAATACAGTATATCAAAGTTACGCTGATGATATAGTAATTCTGGTAAGGACAGCAAGATCTGTGTCCACAGCATAGACTTCAAGAACCACGGAAAGCGAACTTAACTGTTAATAATGGATGCAGCTATCCATTGGAAAAAAAGTGGGTCATCATAACTATCAATTGCAAAGGTTTGAAAATGTCAACAAATTTAGGTATCTGGGATTTACATTCAACGAAAATAATAATAAAATGGTTATAATTAGGGGCGAATTGCATAAGGATATCTCTTAAAAAGTACTCAAGTTACGCACGATTTCTTATAAAATCAGAAAAGAATTTATCGAACAGCAATTTGACCAGTTGTCATCAATGTTAGTGAGACATGAAACCTGGCGAATAAGATCTAACAAAGAATTATACTGCATATATGAGAAACCTTATACGAAGGATGTAATTTTAATATTGCATATAGCCACGTAGAGGGCGCAAGTAACAAAACGTATGGTTCCGAAATTAACCTCAACATTATATTGACACGTGTTGAAAATTTCGTCACAGTAGAACAAGTAGCCATTTTGATTTTTTTTAAATTAGTCAGTCGTTAAGAAACATGGAATTAAATCGAGAGCATTTCTGGTGATAATTTTTTACAACTAGAAGAAGTTTATCGCAATAACAATGTCTTGCAGAGTCGGTTGCTGTTTTTGGCAATGAAGCACCACATCAATCGACAATTTCTCGATGGTACTCTGAATTCAAACGTGGACACACAAATCTCAGCGATCATCGTAGGCCAGGTCCATCAAAATTAGCACTCACCCAGGAAAACGTTAATGGTGTGCGCGAGATGATTAATAAAGATCGACAAGTAACTTACCGGGAGATCGAGGGTTCCTTGGGCATTTTTAAGACCTCAATCCAACTCATTTTACATGATGAGTTGGGCGTGAAAAAAATAGTTTCTCGTTGGATCCCACATCTGTTGACCGATGAACAAATGGGGGCTCATGTCAGTTGATGCCGAAGAACTTTGAATCGATTCAACTGGGGCCGCTCCAAAAATGTGCAGTATTGTCAGTGGTGACGAGCCTTGGATTTATTCTTATGAATCCGAGAATAAACGTCAGTTTACTGTTTGGGTGTTTCAAAATGAGAAGAACACAATCAAAGTCATCCGTTCCCGCAATGTGTCAAAAAAGATGGTCGCAACTTTTGTATCAAAATCCGGACATGTGGCTATAATTCCTTTACAAAATCGAAGGACGGTATCTGCTGATTGGTACACAATCGGTTGTTTGCCAGAAATCATTTATGAGCTGCGAAAAAACAACCCACAGCGTCGGATCATCCTTCACCATGATAATGCGAGTGCTCACACTGCTCGACAAACATTTGAGTTTTTGGACCAACAAAACATCGAATTGCTTGATCATCCTCTGTATAGCCCTGACTTAAGTCCCAACGATTTTTTTTACATTTCCCGCCACCAAGAATGCACTGCGTGGTCAATGATTTCAATCACCTGAAGATGTAATCGATGCGAAAGGAAAAATTAAATAAACAGGACATCTTAAAAAGATGAAGGAGAAAAGAAAAAGACAAGGACAATTATGTAAGAGATGGCTGGATTAAGTGGAAGACGATGTGCGGCAACTTCGTGGATGGATACGACTCGCTTTTGACGGAGAACCATGGAATGAAATAATTAGGAAGGCCCGGACTCTTCATAAACTGTAGCACCAATTGACAAGGCAGTGCTACTCAAGTGATCTACCTTGGACAAAAAAGGATTTAACGCAAAAGTTAAAAAATGAAAAAATTAACATATTCAATTCGGTTATTTTCTAGCCTCACTCTATGAGGCTAGAAAATCGTGTTTGTATATAAACAAACTCGTCTTTGTACAAAAGCAAACAAAAGTTATATTTTTTTAAAGCAAATTAAAATGAAGTATTCTAAATTTATCTTATAAAGTACTAGTCTAAAATAATCTAATAATGTATTAAAGTATTTAAAATTATCTAATTTTCTTCATAATTTGGAAGAAATATCGTTGGTTAATGATATTCGAGATAAACCCACAGAAAGATTGTATAAAAATTAGAAAAACAAAAATAAAATTGCTAAATATTGTTTCAGTCCATTTAGCAAATGTTAGAATACCAGCTAAAAAAATAAATATGATTTAGTTAATTAAAAAAAATTAAAGAAAATAAATAAAATGTAAAGACAAGTATAAATCTTAATTCTCAGTACTAATCGGTTCCCTAGCATGATGTATCTTAATATGTTTATTATGATTCGATTTTGTGGTTGAGCTTTTATTACATATATGACAGGTGAAAGGTCTAGCGCCGCTATGTACACGCATATGTTCTTTGAGGTAGTACGATCGATGAAAATTCTTGCCACAAAGGTTACATGGAAACGCCTTCTCCTAAAAATCGCAATCAAACAGAATATTAATATTTCTTTTTGCGTTTAATTCTTTAAAATAATTAGATTCATTTTTAAATTTCATACAAAAAATCATATTTTATAAAAGGTCATATTTCATAAATCATATTTTACGAAAGTGACGTTGGAAAAACGTTTGTTAATAGCGAAAACCCTATTATACACATGGAGAAAATTTTACAGTGATGATTAGCAAGTTACACAGAATGGTGCCACATGTCACATCGCAACTTGCAAACCAAGATCCCAGGTCGTATCATCTCTCGCTTTAGACACCAAAACTGACTGCCAAGAAGTTACGATTTAACGCGTTTAGGTTATTTCCTCATATCTCGAGTTTTTGTTGAAAAGTAAGTAAGTTCTATGTCAACCACTCTGAGACAATTGAGACAACCACTCTGAGATGTTAAAGATTTGGAGTTAATAATACATAGTCTTTTCTTCACAAAAAGAATTATTTGGTAACCAGTTTCAAAGAACTTAGCGTTATTATATTTTGCTGTAATTTACATGTTAAAAGAGTAATATTTGACAAAGTTATGCTGAACTATTTCAGAAAAAAGAAAATTATAACTAAATATAAGAGAAATTACTTACAATATTCGTTTTTCAATATCTGCATTTTCTTTTGATAATTATTTACTATGGTCTTATTATTATTATACTTCTTTATAGTCAACATGTTCGATAATTTACGGCTAAATATGATACGGTTGTATAAGCAAGGAAAATTACTAAGCGGTAAGTAGAGATTGGAACAGGAATACTTTCGTTGAGCTCTGCACATATTAAGATATTTGTTTTATGATCTGAATTTTACTCGATTTGATAAAGTTATACAAAATCTTTGTAAGATCCACACTTGAGGGGCACAACAGTGAATCCACATGGAAAGGTGAATTTATATGTAAAACGTGCTTATTAACAAATAATGATTCAATATTATTTCTATTATTACTGCATTCAAGAGAAATAAGATTTGAACCTCCTTAAGAACAGCAATCACAGAACGGACCGTCTTTCAATTCAACTTTAAATAGATGGGCAGGGTAAAACCCATGCCCATTTCTAAGTCTATATTTGAAGGAAATATGCCCCTATTTACGATTCATACTATGTAGAACCAAGGAATCATTTGAATAGGATTAATTCTACAAAATCCTTTTTGCAAATATTTTTTTGGTGCATCTAAAGTTCCATTGTATAGCGCATAGTCGTATCTTCCAAATAAATATCAAATGGGTTTACCGTGTTTAATCCTGAACATATAATACAATGTGTTTGAATTAAAGTTAACAGACTCTTCTCTTTATGTTCCATTTTTGAGACGAACGAAAGAAGAAACGGTGTATTGAAGTAAAGGTGTAGAAAAGACAAGGTAATGAATAAGAGTACAAGAAAAGGAAGAAAAAGTAGAAGAAAATAAGGATAGAAGAAAGGAGAAATGGACCTTTGCAAAAGCAAAGGTATATTGGATGGATGAATGGATGTCACGGATGCTCTGGAATTATGGAATAGATGAATAAATATAAGATATTATTTGCCTAAGGGAAGGACGCTGTTTAACTGCTGGAGGATTCAGAAGTTGAGGCAGACCTATAGGTCTTGGAAATGTTGTAAACTTGTGATAGGGTATGTTCTAGTGATTTGGGATGAGAGACCCAGATTGATAGGATAATTTGGTCGATTATTGACTCTTCTTCAACATCTTTGGTCGAAGTAACGTTGTCATTCTTGTTCGAGACTCCAATTGAACGATATGTGAGATTCCATGGGGAGGGCTGTGGCAGAAGGGAAAATCGTTTAAACTTAATGAAAACTCTCGAAGCCGTCTTCAGGTTGGAAATTCTTTCCAAATGGAAGTCCAGAATTCTTATCGGATGATCGTTTAGATAATATTTTAGAGTAAGAAATCAACTTGATGGTATGTTTTAGGGTATCTTTCATATTGTCTATACTGTCAGAGTTGGGCAATGGAAGAAAAGATCTAGGAGCAAACTCCGGAGACTGATTCTCACTATCCAAAATCGAAAAAAATTCTGAAGAAGCAATTGGTCTGTCAACGCCGTATTTGCTTCGCAAAACGGTATATTATTTAATGACATACACTCTTTTATTTTTTTTGTCGTAAGAATCTGGACAGAATCGATGGTAAAGTTTCATATTTGGTTCAGTAGATAAATGCGCCCGACTGCTATAGAAACACTTCATCTCCGAATAATTATTGGCTTCGAACAATCCGTGCCCATATTGGAGCTTGTCTGTCTGAAAGAACATAGAGTGAGGTTCGTGAATATTATTATACAATATGGCTTTGTTTGGGATCCGTGGTCCTCAAAGGGATATGATTACTGAAGAGGACGGTTCCGGAATCGTCATTCCCATCTCTAACAACCTTTCTCATAATTCTTTCGGCAAACAAACATTTGGTATTAACTTTATTAATATTCATATTTAGGTTTTTTTATACTTCAAGTACGGTTATCAATCTGTGAACGCGTCTAACACTTGCTTTATAGGTCAATAAATGTGCTGAGATGCTACACTTAAAAATATTTTTCGACAGTACCTCCTTGGATTCATTAAATTTATTGGCGTTAAATTCAACGAATGTTGCATTTCTCCCTCTTGAAGACACTAGATTAACTCCCTTCAATTCATTTATAGTTAGCCATTAATCACGTAAGTGGGCTAAACGCTGTTAACTCTACTTTTTTCTAGTTGAGATGTTTACCCCAAAAGGAGCTTGGTCATACATCGAAGAGGTAGACGGCAAAATAAATATGTTGTCTTCCTTTTCATTAGTTATATTAGTTCTCGGAAAACCTAAAAAATCGTTATTATAGATATTGACTGTACCAACCACGTTGTCTTCACCACTGTCCATATCTCTGTCGGATATTTTGATCCAGTCCCCGGGGAAAAGGACATTCTTTTCAGAGGGATGTGTATCGAAGTCTCAATCCCTCAAGTACTATTGTTTTAACCAGTAGAAAGGAATAATTAATAAAAACTAAAGGAGGCTTACTTGATATGTAGATATGCAGGTACGGAAAAAATTAATGCCTTTAATAAAGGCGTGGTTCCCGATGAACAAAAAAAAGATCATTCAACGCAATTTAGGTTAGGAATTAACCAACTGTGGGAGCCTTTTTCTAAATGAAATATTTACATGTTTTCGAGGATCTCTAGTTTGTTTACTTTGTTTTGTACTGTTGCGTTGTTATTGAATGAAATGTTATCTTCTATAAGGTGTCGGGCAAAGTTAGAGTCTACCTCGTATTGTTCGTGTTGCTGTTTCTTGTTTTTCCCTGTTTTCCATGCTCGTTTATGTGTGTCTGAAACATTTTCATGTCTGGTTCCACTATACACTTAAATAACTGGATATACTGGAAATATTAAAATTAGAAAACGACCCCCACAGTATATCACTAAATAGCATCCAATCAATCTTTCATCCATTTCAAGAACACACAATTAATCATCAACACCAAAAAAATAGCACCAACAACACTTACAATAGCCCCATATCATTCAAAAACAACATAAGCCAAGAAGAAAGCAAGATCAACAAACGTAATTCAGATCAACTTAAGTGACATTAAATTTAAGTTTATAGTAGACTTTTATGTGTGAAAATGGGAGATTGGCGTGCGCAGTGAATTACTAACCTACATTGCATTCAATGATCCTTTTTTTTGTTCATCGCGAACCACGTCATTTGTAAAGGTATTCATTATTTCCGTACATCTGCATATCAAGTAAATCAGATTTAATTTTTATTAATTATTCCTTTCTAGTGGTTAAAACAAAAGTACTTGAGGGATTGGCACTTCGGTGCTCAACTCTTAAAAAAAAAGTATGTCTTCTTCATCGGCTGTTGTATTAAAAAATCCGACAGGAGATATGGACAGTGTTGAAGTCACCTGTTTAACTGCATGGTTGATACAGACAATACCTATAATAACAATTTGTTAGGTTATTCGAAAACTAATATAACTAATAAAAAAGAATACAACACATTTATTTTATCGTCTACCTTTTCGATCTATGACCAAGCTCGTTTAAGGGTAAACATCTCTCTACTAGAAAAAAGTAGAGGTAACAGCATTCACCCTACTCTCGTTGATAAGTGGCTAACTTTAAATGATATCAAGGGAGTTAAACTCTTGTCCTCCAGAGGCAGAAATGCAACATTCGTGAAATTTGGCTCGGTCTTTTACTCCAAAAAATTTATTGAATCCAAGGATGTATTGTCAGAAAACAATTTAAAACGTAGCATCCCAGCACACGTAGTTACCTCTAAAGTAATTATTTTATCTCAGCTCGATAACCGAAGTAGAAACAAAAAAAAACCTAATTAGTAATAAAGTTTATACCAAATGTTTGTATGCCCAGATAATTATGCGAAAGGTTGTTAGAGATTCAAATTCAAATTCTCTTAATTTACGGGATCAACCCCTTATTCAAATACAATAGAGTTACTTAATATATTGCAAGTCTAAATTTATTGTTCATAACTAACTAAGCTTATCTTAATATAATTCATGTATTACTAAATATAAAATATGTTCATATATAATAATTGAAATTTAACACATACTGATGCGGATTAAAATATTTGAAGACAATTTTTATATGTTTGT
>WYDF02113776.1:0-10320 GCA_009867245.2 Adranes taylori
CTTATCAATCATCACCTTTCTTTCGTACATTGCAAGTATCTTTAACCCTTGCACCCAACATTTATATTTATTCATTCCTTGCAACACAATTTCGCATGGAGTCGATTTTTCTACACCAATTATCCTTTTCAAATACCCTATTTGCGCTCTCCCAATCTCCTCCCTCTCTTACACTGCCCACACTTCCGCCCCATACATCATCATCCAATATATTCATCCTCCTTCTTACAGAATCACCGAATTTTACTTCCCATCAGAAAGAATGTAATTCTTTCTGCTGTTAGTTTTGCTTTTCTTGCAGCCATCCTCTCATGCTCCATACACGACCCATTAAACGACATCACAAAACCCAAATACATATATGTTTTTACACGTTCAATCAAGTCTCCATCTAATACGAATTCATCCTTCTGGCTATCCCTTCCTCCATTCTGACATTTCGTTCTGACAATAATTTCGTTTTTATTACATTCACATCCAGTCCTCTTTTCTTGATATATCTATTCACCCTTCCTACCATCTCTTTCATTTCTCCTCTGTCACTCGCTATACAAACTATGTCATTTGCGACCCTACAGACCATACTTTTTCATTCCCTTCTCTCACCCGTTCTGCTTGTCCATTTCTTAATACTTCCTCTAAATCTGCTATGTATATCTTGAACAAACTACTACTCAATGGACATCTTTGCCTTACTCAATTCATCACGCTGAACCATTCTGTTACAATCATTCCAACTCTCGCTCATACATTTGCTTCTTTCTACTTGCTTCTTATATTCCTCAATAATCCGATATTCTCCGAATAATCCAAATAATCAATAATCCGAATAATCGAATTTCATATATTCTCACACTTTCCACTTTATTCCATAATTTATGTCTAATTATTTTATCTAATGCTGATTTTAGATACGACACATGAAAAAATACCACAAGTAACTTCCTAACCTTCTTAATCTCTCTCTCTCTCTCTCTCTCTGAATTATATACGTAACTATGTTGTCCATTATTCCCATCCCTGTTCTGAAACCGGAGTGTGAATTCGATAATACTTTTTTCTCCTTTATCTCTTTTTCCAACCGCGCATTTAATATTTTCGCAAATATTCTATATACTCCGTTCATTATTGTCACCCCTCTCTAAATCTATACCTCATTTCTATCACCTCTTTTATAAACTGGCACAATTTCTCTTGGCTTCAACTCCTCAAGCATAACCACTACTCCCTTCCATAGCGCATTTATAATCCGTACAAACGTATATATCCCCTCTTCATTCATACATCCCCATATGTCGATCGGCATCCCATTCGGCCCTGCAACCATTCCTTTCTTTATCCCCTTGATCACTTCCTGAACTTCTGCAACTGTAATATCATCTTTCCTTACTTTTCCTTTCTCCCTCTTTTACTACTGCCCTATTTTCCTCTTGATTATCTCCCCATTTAAATCATTTCTATATCTTTAATCCCATTCTTCTATACTTATGTCCATCATCGTCCTCATTATATCCCCTATTATTTATTTCTCTTATATACCTCCAAATATTGCTTTCACATATTAAACTATTTACTCTCTCTCTTTCCTCATCCTCCCTTTTTCTTTCCTTTGATCACATCTCCGTTTTCCACTCCCTTTTTGCTTTTGTATATTCCTCCCAAATTCTTTCTCCTGTCTTCACCTCTCTCAACATTTTCACGCATCTTTCTTTTTTCTCACAACTCTTCGTCATAACCCCAATTATTACCCTTTCTCGTCTCTACTCCCTTTAACTCTTTTCTCTCCAGCTTACTCGTAACCTCACGCACAATTTCCTATATACTATTCTTACCTACCCAATTACTTTTTCTCAGCTTCCCACATAAATTCTTTCTTTTCCTTTCTCCCCATTCAAATATCCCTATTGCTCTCCCTATTGCTATTTCTGTTTCCTCCACTCTATCGTTACTATCAGCTTTATCCCCAATTATCCATTCCGATTCCAGCGGAAAGTGATCCGACTCCAACATGTACCCAACCCTTATACTCTGTACACGTACTAATATATCACGTTGTTACGTACTAATATATCACCTACGCAAATTATAGCACATCAATTGTATCAAAACCAGCCTAAGACAACAGAAATGTTGTACCATCAGAATGTTAATTGTACTCGCGTTTTATCGTTTTCATCCAATTTATTTATGATATACCGCAGAAATGATACGTGACGTGGCAGATTACGTTTAGATCAAGTTGAGATAAGGTCGTGGCGGGTGGCAGGTTCGACAGAATCGGCCACGTATTAATTTTGCTAAATAAGCAAATAGGTGTCGGTTCGCTAAAAACAATGTGCCGATAGACAGATTGTCGGTAGCTTTTTATATACGAGCAGGTTTGAGCTTACATCCATAAAACCAGCCCCAGTTTTATTAGAAATTCCGAATGTCACCACTACAATACTAGAAGTAGGCTCTATATGAGAACCACGCAATGTCTTTGTCTTTATACAAAACTGTCCTATTTACTTGGGCATCGATATATACAACCCTCTGCCTGCGAGCGTTAAATCTCTTGGACTAATACAATTTAAAAAAACGCTGAAGGAGATTCTAGTAGGAAAATGTCTGTATTGCAAGCAGGATATCATCGACTTGAAATTTTAGTTTAGTAATCAATTATATCTATATCTATTTATTTGTTATATACACTTTTGCTTTTTACACGATTGTGCGACATGTTTTTGTGTCTTGTTTTTTATGATTTAAATTGACGAATCCATCCTTAGATGTATAAGGTTTACGGATAATAAAGATTTCGAATTTGAAAAAATTTGAATTTGAATCTATGCATAGAACTAAAAGCAATGTACATATTGACTGTGAGCTCAGTTGAGTATTGCCCGACTGGTGATATTGCTCAAATATACGCGAGTAACGGGGGGTTAAAGAATTATCTACACATATATACAAAGTATAAATAATTTGCTTCCATAAATTGATTGCGAAATTGTTTTAATATCAACGAAAATTAATAACAATGGAGAAGTATAATTATCATAAAATATGATTTTAAATTGTGATTAATTAGTATTGAGTCCAATCGTGATTTTACATATCAGTGAAAATTATTATCCTAAATAGAAGTAATACATAAATAATTAAATAAATAATACATAAATAATTAAATAAACCTTTATTGGCATTCTCTACATAACAAATCCATTATTTCTATCTACATTATAAAAACGAAACTTAATAGTACACATATTAATAACTACAAAACCAACGCTTTTGAAAACCATAAAAACAAAAAAAAATTAACTTCTATCCTAATCCCCTCCCGGGAGAAGATGAGGCCAACTTTTATCATCTTCCTGCTTCTAGCTAAACATCCCTCCTTCCACAACTCCCTTTTACTCTTACCCTACTAACTCCTTGATCCATATCTCATCTATATTACACATTCTACTACCCGTTGTACCTTCTTTTATTTATTTCTATCCTAATTTTATTCATTATTCTTATCCACTTTCCCTCCTTACCCAAACTTACTCTTCAGTTTTCCCCCATTTCCGTTTCCTCTTGACACCACACAATCCTCAGAAGTAAACTAAAAATAACTAATACACGCTAAAACAGCGGTGGGCAATTATTTAAGCTGGTGGACCACAATCTGACTGAAAATTTGATCGCGAGCAACATTAAAAAAAGGAAAGATATATGCAATAGCATTTGCTTTACAGCCAAGGAAAACCTGCAAAAACCCTGGCCATGGCATGATCAACTGATGAGGGAGTTTGGTTAAATGGGGTGAGCTAACTTTTTTTGGTTGGTCTTGTGTATCTTCTAGTGTACTTTCTTGGCTGCACAAGTAAATGTTAGTTGACCTATAGTAGAAATCGGAGAGGTGTTTGTTTTCCGCCTTTTTTATGTTTTTATTTATTTTTCATTTTTTTTGTCTTTTTTTTTATAATATAGGCATAGGAATTATCAAAGGAAGAGGGGCATTGATTCAAGGATAATTAGGAGATCCTCAGGAGGCTCCTGCATTGCTTGGATGATTCGAGCTGTTGGATGAGGAAACGGTCTGTGTGGCAGTTTGACACTCTGATGACTGGCTTTGCAATCAGAACGAAGAGTTTGGTGGGCTATCGGGTTGTTTTCGGCATCACGTCGAGTTAGATATTTAGACTGGAGAAATTTAAGATGATTTACGATAGGTTCTGCAGAACAATGTGCAAATAAAAGTGAAGTCTGAAATTGGAAGTGTAACTTGTGGATTTTTTCAAGTATTCTTTGTTCACAAGTTGTGAGTCTGTGCGCTTGCACATTTGAAAGTGTAGAATATAGAACAACTCTGTAGTCTATCAGTAGCCTAATGTAAGTTTTGTAAATGTGATGCACATATTTGGGATAACAGCCTGTAAAGCGTCCTCTGAGTGTGGAGATCAAAGAGTGTTGTTTAGATCAGAATTCCAGTTGAAAGTCCTATTAAACGTCACACGTAGATAGCAGATTTCCTTTTAACGAAATGGGTTCGCTCCAGAATTGGAGTCTGATGTGGGCGCAGTTTTGATATTTCTTCTTGACATGGTTGGGATGCTGAATGAAGATAGCTTGAGTTTTCGCCGATGAAATCGAAATGCCACTAGGTTAGAAGGTAGTACTGGCTCTTCTAGATGTCATTGCAGTGCCAACGGATCATGTCGTGTTTTTCGATCATTACTTTACAAGCTATTATGATCTATTAGCTTTACTAAAAGAAAGGAAGACACGTGCAACTGACGCCGTAAGGACTAATAGAAGTAGAAAGTATCCACTCATTGACCAGAAGACCTTCCAAAAGAAGAACCGCGGTTTTTATGAAATGAAATATGACGAAAATTGCGAGTTGCTCTTCATTCGTTGGAAAGACAAATAACATAGTAACAATGGCAACAAACTACGATTTTGCTGAACCTGTCGCTAGAGTGAAACGCTGGTCATCTGCAACATCATCAAAAATTCATATGGGGTGGAGACACATGGGTGGAGTTGACATATTGGACCAGTACGTGAACAACTACCGTATAGGCATCCGTAGCAAAAATGGCGGTGGCCATTTTTCACCCATATGGTCAACTTGTCAACAGTGAATGCGTGGAGAATCTACCAAAGATGCCTAGTACGCCACTACTCAGGATCATCTACTTCCTAGAAAAGACCTTCTGGTTCTGTTCCCGTTAGTATTCAATCGAGTGAAGGGGGACATTTCCCTAAAGAATTAGTGCAGCAGTTGTCTGTCATATGGTCATATGAGGGTGAGATGGGCATTATTAAGTGGATGGTTACATATATATATATATATATATATATATATATATATATATCCTTTCCTGTTATTTTTTTTTCTATTACTGTCATATATGGATTTACTTCTAATAATTATCTAAGTACAGTTATGTGTGTTTTATTAATTTTATTTAAAAAAAATTCATGAGCGTTAATGGGTTAATTACACTATGCTTATTGCTTACTAAGTATACCGCAGATACTAGTGATGAATCCCTCATTTAAGGTACCGTTTATAGTACCTCATTTGAGGCCACACTGCAATGAGGGGGTTACTCTTCAATTTTTCAAATACGAAACGAATCATTATGTATGAGGAGTTCCTCCTCTTTTTCCAAAGACGAGTTCCTCTTTTTCTTTTCAAAAGAGGAGTTCCTCTTTTGTTTCAAAAGAGAAGACTTAACTCGTTGATGATAATGTTTGTGTACAACGTAACGACCTCATTTGATGCACATAGCATGCGCCGCGAGAAGGGGGCATGCCTATAAGGAAAACAGGACTTGCTCTGTATGATGTATCGATTTCGGCTGTTATGCCCATGACTGCCTCATTTATGAGCTATTTCATTTGAGGCTTCATCATAATGAAATACGAGGAGATTCTTTTTCAAATACGAGGAGATTCAATATTTGTGTGACGTTATTGTTTTTTTTTTTAATATGAATACTTTCATCATATTAGGTGAGGAGTTTCTTTTGTACGACCACAATGGTGATGTACGGGAAGGGAAATATTGCAATCGTTCAAAATTTCGTAAACATGATAGCGTTAAAATAGTTTAAACAATTGCAATCAAATTTTGCATACGTATGGCTGTCGGAGGATGAACCCTATAGATTTCTGAAAAAAAATCGATTCACCAGAAGTGACATCACCAACGGAAGTCAAACTACAACTTCAACCGATTGCAACCACATTTGATATGAATGATCTCAATGGGAAGCTAAACGTACATGCAAAATATCAGCAGCTTTGCGGTGACCGGAAGTTTCCTCTTGGCGGTTTCAAAAGTTTAACCAATCGTTCTAAAATTTGGCATATGGCTTTAGGACCAGGAAACCTTTTTTAGCGCATTTTTAGCGACATCCGCTCACCGGAAGTGACAGCTGTTTTATTGTCTTTAAAAGTCTAACCAATTAAGCTGATACTTATAAACAGCAAGTAAAATCTATTTTTTTAAGAGCGAATTAATAGCTTTTTTTCATGATATAAGGCCTCAAACGAAATACCTCAAATGAGAAACCCATCACTACTCATAATATAATAAATCGGTTCAAGAGTTTCTCTTTGAGAAAACGAGGAACTCCTGGTTTGAAAAAAAGAGTAACTCCTCTTCTGAAAAAGAAGAGAAAATTCTCTTATGAAAACAAAAGAGAAACACCTTTTTTGAAAAAAAAAACACGAACTCCTCTTTAAAGAAAAAGAGGAACTCCTCGTTTGAAGAAAGTAGAAACCTCTCATAAATAATGATTCGCTTCATATTGGAAAAAAGAGTAACTTTTCCATTTCATGATAATTAGGCCTCAAATAAGCTACCGCATAAATGGGGGAGTCATCACTATTCTCCTCACCTCTAATGAGTTACCTCTTTTGAGGTCTCACAAATAAAAAAGAGTTACTCCATCATTTTCATTTTTAAACGAGGTTTTACCCATCACTAGCAGATACTAATTCAAAATGAGGTTTATGACTCCAAACATTCATTAATTTTTAAGTTACGTCATTTTTCACTTTGACAATTTTCATTTCACTACAATTTTTGCTTCACAAGAACAAAAGAATTATATTAAAACATGACCGATAAATATTTTTACAACCACAGTGAAATATAAATTCAATGCTACTATTGGAGCTTGAAAAGATGAAAATTGATAAGATTTTGAAAAACTCGAGTTTCTCAAGGAACTTGAAACGATCTGATATGCACTATTGAGGATAAAAATAGGCCATGGCCCAGTTCAAATTTTCATATAGTTCTTGCTTTGTATCAAATTTATTTCTCCGTATATAATTTGTGAATTATTTGGATTAACAAATGAAATATTATGATTGACAGTTTCGTGACTGTAGCCCCACCGTTATAAACTATTGCATCCTGGCAAGGAATCTCTAATCATTGTTATGTGAGGTTCCACACTTTCAAGAATACTTACAACATTTAAAAAAGTGTTTAGTAAGCCGATCAACCCAACGAGTTTTTTAGTCTAACACGATAAGAGACCGTAAAAAATGTTAAAGTTTACGACAGAGACATCACTTGTTAGCTGCCGACATAGGGTTGCCAAATTCCGAAATAACAAATGCAACCCTAGTATATAATTAATTATTAGTTATTTTTTGCGAACCATAAATCATCAGTAGTCCGCAGACTACTTGAGAAACTAGGTAGCTGTGTACTAGGGATGCTGCTTTCCTATTACGGGATGCTAATAGTAAAACAGACTACTCCGCACAGAACCGACCAACGGTTTTTTCCCGATGCGCACCCACAGAATGAAAACTTCCAGACACAAAAATATAATCATCTTTCTAAATTTATGCCACAAGTTAGAGATCATGGCTTCTTTTGAATGGGTTGGGTTGAAGGCTTCTCTAGAATTAGTTCCAAATAGGAAGCTGTTCAAATTTTTAATAAAATGAAAGGACGATTTAAAACAAAGCAATAGCTTTTTGTAGCCTATGATTACATATGTACATTTCCATTCGCCATTTGAGGATGAGTCAAGATCTGAACTCGAATTAGTTTCTCTAACATATAAACAATTTAATATTTATATTGTGGAGCACGTTACTACAATATAAACAAAATATATTTACTATAACTAATGGCAGTATGAAATTAATTCAAGAGATAATGTTATATTGTAAAATGCTTGAATGACATAATAAATAATTATTTCAATCAATAATTGTTCAACAACAAATTACATATAATAATATAGTATCTGAACTGTCTCGATATTAAATGTCTCACTGAACACTTGTGCAGAATGTAAGACTTTCCCTGAATATTATTTAGAACGCCAGAGAGCACATAAGATATTGAGTGTGTTCTCTTTTTCTCGTTTATAAATTAATGAGATAATGCTATGATACGTAATTTATAGTTTAAGAATCTATGTACATTACATGTTATAATATTCAAATTAATTCGTTTCTCTAATAATTATATGATCATACGGATGGAGCATTATCATATGTATGTTATATGTTAGTACGTAAAATTATATAAAATGGAAATTTTCTCTTAAATACAGAAAATGGAATTATATCAACTAGTGGCCTTACTAGTAATCTTTTATAATTCTTATTAATTTTATTGACTCCATATGAGAGTTGGTGCCTGTCCTCCACTCCTGGTTATGTTATTTACAAAAACGAATTTCTGTAAAAAAGGATAATTGATATTATTAAAAGTATTTGAGTAGATAGTGTTTTTCATGTTTATAATATGCCCAAAGTAAGTAATTATAGACCGTTCATATGGACCCTGGCCGCCTAGACCTTATCTCAACTCGTTCTAAACGTCATGCTTTCTATCATAATTAATTTGTGCGTCTGACAGCTTGTTTTATGTTATAGTAGTTCCAGTATAAAATGTAAACTTTATTTACGTCTGATGGACAATAATATTTCTTATTTTTCAAATCCTGACCATTAAATCGTTTTGCTAGGTAATTATACATATAGGTAAATAAGGAGTGCCATACAAAATAACAGATTTCGTAGAAGGTAAGCACTTTAGCGTGCAAACGAGCATCGAACTGCAATTCTACTTCTACTACGGCTTAAGACCAACCGAATGGCGACGGAGGCGGTCTTTGCATGGAAAGCGTTCATAACCTTGTTCGCTTCTGATAAACAATAGAAAAATCTGTTATGACTAAGGTAACGCCGACAAAGTTCATTAAACTCATTAAAGTTGTTTGTCGAAAACGATGTCATCGAACCCTTTAGTTGACGAGACCACTCAAAGTTCAATAATCCTATGAATGGAGATCGTAAAAATCTCTCGCTATCCAATGGCAATGAACGCAAATTCACCAACCTGTCTACGAGTTGTTGTTTGAAAACACAGATTCGCCAGAAGCGAAAATGTATAGTAAAAAAATTACGCGCGAACAAGAGAATGAGAAAAAGAGGAACTCCTCATTTAAAAGAAGAGAGGAACTCCTCATAAATAATGATTCGTTTCATATTTGAAAAAAGAGTAACTGTTTCATTTCATGATAATGAGGCCTCAAATGAGGTGCCTCATTAATGAGGGAATCATCACTATTCTCCTCACCTCATATGAGTTACCTCTTTTGAGGTCTCACAAATAAAAAAAGAGTTATTTCCTCATTTTCAAATTAATCAAGGTTAGCAGTCTCAATCTGGATAATATAATACAACTTTACTAAATTCTATCCCTTCGTTTTCTATATCTGACCTGCGTCTACAATAGCAGTTTTTTTTTTCTTCCTATAACTGTAACATTCATCCTATTCCTTCTTTTACGTACTGATACGACTTCTCCTTGATTCCATTTGTCTGGTATCTTTACCTTTTCCTTCCATATCCCATTCATTCCTCTTACTAACGGGTTTTCCTTCTTTTTCATACATCAATTGGTATACGATCAGACTCTGCAACTTTAAATAATTTAATCTAAATAATTTCTCTCACATATCTATTTCGATTCAATTTGGTACAAAGAAGAAAGTAAAACACGAACCTGATATATTACAAAAATTACATGTTTGTACGTATAATAATACTTGGAAAATCATTGCAGTGCAAATAAACGTTTATTATTGGACAAATAATTTCATTTTTAATATTTTATATGTGATATATTTATATATTGCAGAGACGATGAAAAGAAAAAACGTTTGTAACAAATTAATAAGTAGTTGTTATAATCAGTGATGCGTGTAATAATTTGGTATAGTTTCATCAATAAAATAGAGGTGTCCATAATATAGGTTGCATGAAATTGTCATAAAGTACAAATATTTTAAG
>WYDF02113787.1:0-10320 GCA_009867245.2 Adranes taylori
GTACCTTTTCTGCACTGTTAAAGTCTTCAAAGTACTCTTACCGTGTGGTTTCAATCGTATATATATTGTATATGTATAATTAAATTAATTTATTACGTGCCGGTTCACTAAACTTTCTAAACTCGTTTTTTCCGCGATATGTATCGGAGTTAAAAACTCTATCATCGGGCATTCCACGTTGTTTGTCATTACTGTTATACGTTTGACGTGTAACTGACGTTTTTGGTTTTCGATTATGTGTTCTCTTGTGTTCCAGTGGTGCTATGTTTTTTATTTTCTGTTATCTTGTTTGCTTTATTAGTAGATCTTTGGTCTTATTTTGAAATTAGCATCTGGTGTATTAACCTTCATATGTAACTTACTTCGAAAAACAATTTGCCTCGAATATAGGTCTGGTTTTTTGATATGATCGTTCTTCTGAAGCTATCCACGTATTAAGAAGCAGTAAACGCACAGATATAGTATATGCTCGTATAAGACATGTCATTTATCTTTTAGACATTCATTTTAATGTCGTCCATTCAAATAAATCGCGCTCATGCATAAATGTAAAGACGGGATGCTTATAGTGGGGTTTTAGAGATTTATAGGAGCACAATTTTTACGGCTATTAGTGAAATGCTTAAAATGTATCTACTTAAAATTGATGCAATTATTTTACTCATTTTTTTTATCATACAGGAAACAACACCAAGTATTTATTTAATGTACGTGGACAGTTTAACGGCTGTAAATAAAGTGGAGGTGGAGGATTAGTGGGCTTGAACCCCCGCTATCACTTTTGGGTTCTCTGTCAATAACAAAAACAAGAGACGGGTGGAGAAAATATTTCGTTTCCATCTGCCAGCATGTCCCAAGTGCCAAGAATTCGTCCACTGAGTATGAGGAGACTTCAAATGCCAATTTCGTTGGCTAAAAGAAAAGAGGTTTATTTTAGTAGAACCGCTCAGGGCGATCAAACTGTTGTAAAATGATTGAACCGCGAAACAAGAAAATGGCCGACGATAACACAGAAAGATTGATAGCTATCATAGGAACTGTCTTCGTATGTGGACGACAAGATATTTCATTAAGATTTATATTAAATTATTGAAGCCCACAGATAATGGTGGTTTTAGGGCTTCTTTTTTTGTGTCCTCTCTGGGATGAGGAACACCTTCTCAATCAAGGAAGGGTTGTCGAGCTATGTACACATCGTCTGAAATTCTGAACGAAATGATAGAAACGAACCAATGATTCAGAGCACGATAAGAGAAATTTGAAACGTGCTGAATATTTTCCGGTTTTGACAGATGAGACTTTGGATCTTTCACGTATTGAACAAATGTCTCAATGGCTCAGGTACATCGATATCTCCTGAGAGAAATCTGTAATGCCATGGGAGGACATCATTGGAATTATTCATGATGAGGATGTTACTGCCGACGGGATTTCTTCAATTATTTTGCATACACTCCGTTCACATGGTCTAGGTTTCAACTGTATTTGGTCAAAGTTATGATGTTGCCGCTCTTATGAGAGGTAATGGACAGGTTTCCAAAGCGCCTTTTATTCATTGTGACGACCATTCTATAAGCCTAGTATTTAGTATTGGTTCCCTGCCTGCGAACTACCAGCTATTTGAAACTGCATAATATACTATAAATGGCACCGTTAGTTTCTTCGGCTCTGACAGCAGATTGCTTACAGGAATTTTCTAATCCACGCTTATTTTTTTATTTGAGCTCGTGAGACGTAGATACCTACCTTAGTTGAAAGATTTGCAGGATTATATGAAGTTGTACGACAAACTTCTGAGAACCTGTAAACTTCAGGTGGAGAACTTGCTGTTCTAGGCTATCAACTTCAGGCTGCTTTCCAGAATCCACGATATATATTGGCAGTGGTTGTTTGAAGACACTTTTTAGTTATGTGGCAAATTTAAACAAATTATTACAAAATGCTAATATGGTTAAATTCTGCAACTACGTGCGGATTCCGATGTCCACATTATAATCTCTTAGAAGCGAACAAGGATTCACACGAATTTTTCAAGAAACGGTAAACGTAAAAGATATATGTCCATAAAACTCAGTCGTAATACACTACCGTAAAAATCTCTTCTTCCATTTTGTTGATCATTTGAACACAGAGCTGGAAACACGTATCCAGACTCATGAAGATGTTATAGCTGACAACTAGTTCTTGATTCTGAGTCAAACTCAATTGGCCAAAAAATCTATCAAACAAATGAATCCAACAAATCTAAAAGATTTATAGTTACGTTCTGATGATCAGAAACGTTGCTATCTGACTATGAATATAAGCTTTGGAACATACGGTGGATAGATTCTTCCGAAAAATCATCTACTGCTCTTGAAGACTTGGGTATTTTTATAGTACGGCTACAGAAAATAAAAATAAATTTCATTGTCTAAATACTTTAAATCTATGTTTACGCAATTAAGTATAGGGAACCCCTCTCATTGAAATTTTATAGCGACATCCATGCGTACGGTAGGTAATTATTTTCTTGGTTGAAAGTCACCCACAGATTTCATCCATAAATTGTTGACTCCCCAAAAATACATGATTTGGTATCGCATTTTACTACTGCATCAAAAACCAATCAAAAACACCTCTGTTCCCACAATATCTGCCACAGTTAATTCTTGAATATATCCGCACTTCAGCATATCCTTTTTCAAGAGCAGAAGTACGGATCATGAAGCTGAGTAGCATTAAATTCGAGATGTACATAAAGGTTTATGTCCAACCCAAAACTTTTTGCATTGTCAGATTTTCTGTTAATTGTCGTTTTAAAAGTTTATTGCCTTATAATTTTAATTACTGCAACAATTTTAATGCAGATTGGGCATCACATTTTTTAGAAATAATTGTTATTTCCAAAGTTCCTTCGATTTCACAATCAATTGTGTGTAGTTAATCGTTTGGTAACTATAAATATGTATCGTAGATCTACAAGAAATTTTATATTATTATATTTTTATTTTATTATTTATAGTTTTATACATATTATGTAGTATTTTTTTATATATTACATTTTGTTTTAGATTTAAAAAAAAATATTTAAAATAAATCGTAACAAAATGGATAAAGAAACACATCCAATTTGTTAAAAATTAAATGATAAACAATGTGAATATGATTATGAAATTATTGATAAGGCCATGAGTTAATTTACAAGCAGCTTTAATCACTAAAATCGATAATCAAGAAATAACTAGTTTAAAATCTGCTGCTGAATTAAGAAGGATTAAATTTAAACAGATTGCTACTTTTTCTCAACAGATTGGTTCATAACACTACTGAAGGAAACAGAAATGCAGATTCCTAATCTACAGATAACTAAATAATTTTTAAACTTAAATCTGAGGTCACTTAAATGTTTTTATGTATAAGATGGCAAAGTCAGTACTTTCATGATACCTTTTACAGATAGACATAAATATATAAATGCAAGAAAAATAAACCTGTACAAAACTCTTTAAATTATTCAATTAACTTGTTTTTGACATTGCGTCACTCTGTATATGTTTTAAATATTACACTTTCTGCTACCAGAATCGTTAAGAGTTTGTAGAAAACCTTGTGGCTTTCTATAAGGTAAAGGTCTTTAAAGAGCTTGAAAAGGACGTGTGGAAAATTGCATGAGACCTTGCGCGTAAATGTATTGGTAAAGGGTTTGATAAGATAAATTTCCATATTTAAGAGGAATTCTATGAACAGCTGATGCGGGTTGTCATCTTATTCCTAAAATATTGTAGAGAAGTCAGTCAGACATGTAAGTTTTCTTTATGTGCACAATAAAATTTGATAGGGACTACCTTTTTATTATTTCTGGTGTAATTTATTACGCTTACTAATAATTTATTATTTAATTTTAGTAGGTAAGTAATATCAGATATCACAACAAATGTCTTAAGAAAACCACTTGTACAAGATGCATGAAGTCATTTTACCTATTATATATAAAGGATCTTCATCATCTTTCTATATTTGTATGGTAGCATCGGACGCAACGTTTAGAAAGCCACGTCATTCCTCACTACGCTACAAGCTAGGCTGATGAAAGAATAGAAAATTTATATTATGAATATTAACTTTTTGAATGCAACTGACATTACATATAGGTAGATGAAATGTGTAAGTGACGATTTGTATGAGTTGATAACATATACTTATTATAATACCTTAATGAGAAGTATGTGAAATAAGGCTACATTGATAGATCTAATGGATATTATAAAATGAAGATGGAGAATTTTGCCATTGGAACCCTTAGCTAAGTTTTATCGCGTTTATGCCTTTGTTCAATGTTGCCTTATCTTGCATGCTTCTTCTCATTAAGATGTTGTAATACCTATACACCATCAACTGATACAAATCGTCACTTATCCATTTTATCTTATTCAAATTTTCAATTCTTTCTTCAGCCCAGTTTGTAGCATAGGCAGAGGAAGGACATGGCTTTCTAAACGTTGCGTTCGATGCTACTATAAAAATCTTCTGAAAATACTTTAAAAATAATAGGTGAAATGACGTCATACATCTTGTACAAGGCGTTTTCTAAGACATTTGTTGTGATAGCTGCTATTACTTACCTATTAAAATTAATTATATATGCCTTTTGGCTATAAACCAGAATCACCTTGCAATCGAATAATTTTTTTGCGCGCTTCATAGCTGGGGTATTCAAAAAATACAATATGGCGGTTCGAATAAATAATGATACATAAAATAGATGCTATATGGAAAATCCCCTATATAGCATCCTAAAATCCCCATAGCTATAGCATCCTAAAATCCCCTAAAATCCCCAGATCCTCTGAGACTTCCCTATATTTCTCTCTTGCAGCATGTCTGGACTAAGTCATCTTATCGACTTGAAGCTTATTGGTGTCCTAACTCGATGTAATTAAGTCTTCATTTGCAATTAAAGCATATGATCTAAAGGCGATTTAACCAGATTTATTGTATCAATATGACTACTCATCCGATTTTAGTCAAATACAGATTTATTTAAAATAGGGCAAAGAAATAGAACCAACGAAGTAAATTAATATATGTATTTTATATTAATTTTTATAATATAGATATATTAACTAGTATACCGGTGAATTAGTGTACCCGTGAATTCACCTCCCCATGATCCCCCAGTATCTGTATTTGCCTTCGGCATCGCTAGGCTCTGCTATTCGATTGTCATAATTTCACATCTAACGTCATTTTGCGTATATTTTTTTGCTATTATGTATAAAATGATATAATGTTTTTACATTTTCTAATATGCGTTATTTCCTTGATGTGGACATAGCGGTGAAAATAATTTCACCAAATGTGGACAATCCGTATATTGCTCCAGATTTATAACACGAGCATTTTTTTCAACCGCTTCTTTCTCACATTCCATCAAATCTTGTAGGTATTGAAATTTTTGATGACCTTTCACGCAGATTACAGTAATGTTTTCATCTGCAAGATGGTTCAGTAATAAATCATTCAACATTTTTGATAAAAGTGTTGAACCTTTTGAATATCCTATTCTGAAATTCTGTCGTTCCAAGTAGAGAGCTCTTTCAATGCCGAGCTCTTTCAATGCCAATTGCGGTACAAGAATACCTTGTTTACAATAACATAGTTCTTTGCTGTTATGACAGTACATATTTCACCGATGATGTTCGCATTATGACTAAGCTTAGATGAATTTTCTTGTTGGATTTGATATTGGCTTTTAATCGTAGATAGCGTCACTTATTATCGAGCAATATACATTCATTTGATCCTTTACCAGTTGATCAGCTTCAATTTTAATTTCCAAATCGATGATAGAGCTTTCTAGTAAATTATTGATTGGAAACATCAAATACAAAAAGCATGTACTTCTTTAACATTTTTAAACATTAAGGCGATATTTTTACATTTGGCTAAACAATCTAAATTAGAAAAAAAAAATGCACCTAGTATTATAAAACGCAGTCATCAAGCCGTAAATAGGGCACACGTGTTTTCACAAAATTATTACAACCTATTAGATAAATATAAAAACTGTTAACAGCTGATATTACTACAATTTACGGAAAGTTTAAATGAACATACTGAACAAATATTGGATAAAACGGGCCGCTGAAAATCAGGAATACACGGACAGAAAAGATTCAGTGGATCAAAAAACAGTAATTCAAAATCTAATTATTTGGTTTAAACTTTAATAGTTAAACTGGTTGAACAAGATACTTAGGCCGCAATGAGCTGATGCACCAGTCTGGTTCAGGTAACTACTAAATGTTCTCCCTTGGGCCGACGATTACCAAACTGCTTCAAGTTATTATAGCCGATGCACAGCGCCTCCGTGCATTCCCCTTACTACGGACGTAGCAGCTAGTTTGGAACTCTACTTGGTGTTGCCAATTAAATGGCTGCAGATCTGCTAAACTACTTTATGTCCTCATCATCCTAACTTACCAACTGAAGGCGTGCCAACGCCCTAGACTCCACCGAAACCCAGGAAGCGAGACGTCTGCAGAGTCAATGGAACCACGATAAAAACTTTAACACCTACAATACAGGATTTCGAATAGCTGGAGTGATCTACATAATTTATCCTTCGTTACATCAACTGAGCCTGACAACAACAAGGCCGTAAAAAATTCAAAATGGCCGTAGGGAACGCCGTTATAACTTACCATTTCAACTTAAACATGACTTGAGAACTAATTAAGCTGACAGTCATAACTCATCTTGTTAATGACCCCGTGATAATCCCGTAGATTATCATTACCAAAAATTAACAAAATTAATACAGCATTAAGCCAGGGGGCAAGATGCCTAGTTCTTTCTTTTTGAAAGTTATTCCAGTGCTACTATAATAAATTAATCGTACTGCCAAGCAAAAACGTCGATTTAAACGATCACCTTCTCAATAACAACAGTATGGTAGTGTTCCAAAATCCGTGACATAACGGACGACTTCATATCTATCAATTAACAGATCTGAAGTCCGCTGTTAATTGATCTAAAAATCAAGCTGAAGAAAATATTGCTAAAGATAATACAGGCCACATTATTGACACTATGCTTAGAATTCCACACAAAAACAATCATGCAATAAAGAAAGCAGGATACATAAATTTCCTGCAGTTTTGAGATTCAGTAATCTTAAACTAAGATGACTACTAAAGGAGCATATGACAATACAACAAATAAAATATATAATTACTGCAACAACAATACTAACTAAACGTTCCTATTCTGTCCACATTATCATTTATCCAAAATATGCAACAAAAATTTGAACTAAAAATAAAAAACTTATAACCTTTTCTTTCATCCCATCTGATCCATTTTGGCGTGTCAGTTCCTTCCCCCCCCCATGTATATTTTGTCTTTTGTCCACAGTTTTTAAAGTTCTCTTGCTCTCTTTTATCTATACCCGTACCTGTTTCCTAGTTATTTATTTGTTTATAGCTTTCCAATTCTTTCCTCATCACTTCCAGCCCTTTACCTTCTGTCCCAATCCCTTGGCATTTCTGTCTCTTTTTCACTCCAAGATATCCTTACGCACCTGTTGACCCAATGCTCCCAATTTTCTTTGGCCAAACCACATGTCCTGCATTTTCTCATATCTTCGTCCATTCAACATCTCCTTTCTCTAGGCTGCCACACCTAAACCTAGCTATCAATCTTTTATCCTACGAATTTATACAGTAATTAATATTGTATGTTACAACTTTGTAAACTTGGAGGCCGATTTATCTATATGTTGCTAGTTGGATACCCCAAACGACAAATTTAACAGGATTTTCTCATAGCCTTTCCTTCGATTAAGAATTGAATAGAGCCATTTTCCTCTTCGCCTAATCGTTTGACGACATTGTCGTCGACGCACCATGACTGTTTCTGTTGGCATCAGCGATCGTCCTTGGCGCCTTTTCATTCCGAGAAAGCGACAAATATTCGTGAATTAACGAATTTATAACCTCATTAGCTCCACCATTCATTACGTCACCAAAATGCGTTCGCCTATCTCTAGAAATATTTTCGCGGTTTCAACGTACGCGTTATGTATAATTAATTAATCGCTTTATTAGAATTCACTCTCGATTAAACAATTCGCCCAGGTGTCATCTTCTTATATATGCATTCAATGAATTATTGATGAAATACTTGAGCTGATATCTTTAAGTAAGAATTCTGAGATTTTTAGTACATATTATATAGTTTTTGGGGTTCTTGCTCGCAGATTTTAAAATGAAGATCATTAACTCGAAAAACTAAAGAGACATTTCAATTTAATATAATGATTAACAAAATACAAGGTTTAGGCTTGTTTGGCAAAGTATAGTAAATAGTTAATATTTAAAAATAATTAACGATATAATGATTACTTAAACTACCTAAGTCAAATTAAAGGACTAACAGTCAAATTACATAAACAAATTTGGGGAGCCTGGCGCTTAATTGTATTGTTGTATGACTACCCAAATCTATAGCCTCTTGTAGATTATGATAATTAATTGTAAATTAAACTTTGAAAAATAAATAAATAAATAAAATTATTTAAGTAAAACTAGCTTAACTTGCTAAAGTGTTTTACCAAATTTAATGTATTGAAATATGTGAGCAACACAAGTTTATCAAGCCCATAGAGATGATAGCTGTTATGAAGTTACATTGTGCATTATACAAAACTACGTTTACTATAATGCTCAAATATCATTTTAAAAATGTAACAATATAAAGAAATATTAACAAATAATATGACGTAGAAAATTAAAATTCATAATAAAAACTTAGTTTGAAGTTTAGAGAAAAATCATGTTAAATTTGTTTGCTTGTATCAACACATATTAAAATATGTATGTTATTAATTAGAATTATTAAGAAATGTAATTCAATTCATGTCTATGTAAATATGTAATATTATTAAACTTATACTGCTTATGTACGTATTTGTATTGATATAATTGATGAAATATATTTATGCTATCTAAACACCTAAATATCGCTTTAACTTTAATAAAATTAATTAAAAATATTTTCTGATGATTTTCTGTAAGTAATGAAATATAAAATTTTTACATCTCAGCGCCACTCTGCATTGCCATAATCAATGAGTCCATGTTATATTTTAAATTGGCACTTTTTAATAAAACGATTTAAATCTCGTACTACCTGACTATGTGATAACTAATTTTTAATATCCTTTTCCAAAAATGATTTTTTATTGACATCCCATAATGTCGCTGGCCCCATTTTCTTTAAGTGAAAATTATGCGTTTTTTCGTAAGTTTTTTTAAAGGATATAAGTTTTTACAGGTGTTAGAAATAAAATGAAATGAGCTTTAAACGTACTATAGAAGAAAATTTATTTAAATGTTTTGTCTTTACGAAAATACAGGATATTCAACATGCTACATGGGATTTTACATAAATAGAACAAATAAATGCACAGGAAAAGGGTAATAGGAAACATACACTCAGATGCTGTCGGTTATTTCTCTAGATAATAGCCCCAAAGAAGCGACTAACATCTATGACTGTAACACGATCAGACTCAGGCCTCAGTGAGCTGGAAAACGCACGCATTGCGAAATACTAGCGATAGCTGTTGTTATGTTACCGCTGCGAGATGGTTCATCCGAAGTTAAATATTAGTTGTGTAAATTTATTTAGGGTTTCGCGAATCGGAATTCCATTCTATTCGTTTCGGCCGAAACGATCTTCTATATTTCTACTTACAAACAATTATAAAGCCATATTTGCATTAAATAGATTTATACTTATATTGTTTTTTAATGCATACGAATATAATATTTATGGACAATTTTGTTTGCACGATTAAGTTATTTCATAAATCTGTTTTTGTCAAAATAATTCGGTTAAATCAAATTCGGATAAATTTTACGAGGCTCATTGAACTTCGCTTAGGATCGCCATGTTACGCGCTACCTATCAACGTGCGCTTCTGAGTGCCTTTCCGTTTAGTAGTTCGTAGTGCGTGAACTTCGATACTTTCCGACTCCTATCGTATATATTTCTGTAGCTTCGTCTTAAATTTTACAAATGTCCAGTATTCTTGTATAGTGTACTTTTTTAACCTTCGAGCGGGCGCGCAGCCGTACAATTTACGGCGAACTTATTAATTTTCTAATGAAATGACTATATACGTG
This sequence comes from Adranes taylori, assembly GCA_009867245.2. NCBI lineage: Eukaryota > Metazoa > Arthropoda > Insecta > Coleoptera > Staphylinidae > Adranes > Adranes taylori. Next base: position 10,173 of record WYDF02113787.1, read on the forward strand.
TAATTCTAAAACTAACCCCTATCTATTCTTGGAATAATGTTTATAGGGTATGTTGGTGGGGTTTATTGGGGTTTGGGCCACAACATTTAGTCTGCACTGAGTCATAAGCGAATGAATGTGTTGGGAATAAAGTTTACGGCGCGCGACT
>WYDF02113809.1:0-10320 GCA_009867245.2 Adranes taylori
TATCTATCTATCTATCTATCTATCTATCTATCTATCTATCTATCTATCTATCTAGTTAATAGCACATAGATTATTGTTATTCATTTGTTACGATATTGGAACAGTGTTTTATAAGTAGAATAAATACAAGCTGTGCATAAAATTGAATGGTGGAGAAATTAGGGACAGGAATAATAGTATAGGGATTGCTGAAGATAGTGAAACTGCGGAAATAAAGCACGTTAACAAGAAAAAGAAAATGGATGGTAAGTCGTGTTTTGAGAAAGAATTATTAGTACAGTTAAGGAAGATTAGATCAGATCAAGATGAAATAAAAGGGCATCAAAAGGTGATAAGGAAAGAGATTGAAAGATGGGGAAAGGATGCAGTAGAGATGAAAGAAATGTGGGAAAAGGAGAAGCAAGAATTAGAAAGGAGGGTCATGGAATTAGAAAGGCTGCAGTAAAGGAGGCAGAAGGTGTATAGAAAATTGAACATCGTCATGTATGGTCTAAAAGATGAAAGAAAAGTTAGGGAGATGATAAAGGAGATGTGGAAAAGAATGAAGCATAATGTATAATTTGAGAAGTTTCACAGAATAGGGAAACTGAGGAGTACAGAGAAGATAAGGCCAATATTAATGAGATTGAGTACATGGGAGAACAAGAAAGAAATAATGGAGCAGAAAATTGGCTTAAGGGTTAAATCATCTTGGCTATATGCAAGATGATTTAAAAAGATTAAGAGTAGCTCGATAGAAAAAAATAAGGGATATGAAAGGGTTAGGATGTGTTATAGACAAGCATGAGTAGGGGAGCAGTTATGGTATTAGGACGATGAGAGTGAGAAAATTTTAGAGAATATTAGAGGAAGGGGTAGGGAGGTGAATGATACGGAAGCGCGGAGTAGATACGGAGCGGGAAATAGGAAATAGGTGGGAGGTCTTTCATTAGGTATTAATTTAATAAAGATTAATTCAGAAAAATAACATTGTATTACATATTTGTTTGGTCCAATTGATATGCGATTGAGCTCGTGTATATAATGATCCAGAACCGATAATTTTTATTTATTCACCTATGCGTTATATTTTGTTCGGGACCACCTTCAAGTCTCATCAAAATTCTGTAACCGTCTACTGGTGCCTAATTGCGTGTCGCGTCATACGGTTGATACTTCATACTCCTCTTATACATCTGCAGCTACAGAAGTGATACTCTGGACCGAACGGCTGCTCTGGAGCTAATGAAGCTCTAATGAAGGCTGCAAATTTCACGTTGAAGAATCGGCGACGAATTTCGCGTTGAGCCAAAATATCCGAGCGATTAGTTGTCAAGAACATTGAAACATTTGTTCAGCGTTCTTGAGGAGTATAGCAATCGATGGTTGGTCTACGTGTATTCTATTAATGTTTGATTAACAAATGTTAAATTCGTGATGACATAAGGAGCCATTTGCAAACACAATAGAATTTTCCGAAATATGATCACTTTCGGGTAATGTGATAAATATGATTTGTTCAAACCCTCCCAAAAGTATAACTTGTACCCTCTACCATCAATAACATTTGTTAAGCTACAATAAAATCAAGCCATAGATGTAAGAAAAAGTAAAACAGAAGAAGAGGAAACAATTCTAATCTTCAAATCCACCTATATTTGTTTTGTATTTATTTTAGTACTTTCGGCTATATAATAGCACTCACATCAGTCTTCATCAGGAATATTTTTTATGTATAAAAATGATATAAACAATCAAAATTTAAGTTATGTGGAATTAATAGTATCAAAAAATATTATAATTTCAATAAATTCATATTAATCAAATTTCAAATTTCTACACCAAAGTATGGATAGTCTACAGTCTAGGCAAAAAATATAATATTTACAAAACATCTTAATTATACTAAAATCAATTTTCAACATTTTTTTTAAAATCACGGGGTTATTAATTATATAAAAATAAAAAAAATTCTAGTTAAAAAATTAAATAACAATAAAAGCTTACATAAGATTTGTTAATAATTTATGAAATTTTATAAACCAACTAAATAAGTAATTACAATTGCGAGATTTATTAAAATTATTGTTAAATAATTTTTGACAAAAATATTATTGATATTAAAATTATTTATCAAGTATAATATGCTTCTAAGTTATGTATAGACATCTATTAAATAAAGATTTAACTATCTATTATGTTGTTAAAGTAATCTATTGCATGTTAACGGTAAATTATCAAAGTAGTCAAATGCTTCAAATTTTATTTTATCATTTAAATTTAATACTTTTTTATTTTGACTTATAATATGATTTCCAAAAATTCTACCAAATTCAAGGTTTGACTTTTATGGTAGTAATATAACATCGAGAAGGAAGTGCTTTCATCAGTAGATGGTCCATCAGAAGTAAACTAGTGGTTTCTATGATTTCCCCTCCTTCCAGTATTGTGAAGCCAGTATTCCTAAGCCCGGTAAGCCTGGCTTGACTCTTGAACCTAGGTAACAATTAGAAATTTATAAGATTTAAACTATTTTTTGTTTTTAGAAAACATTAAAAGAATCTATAATGACCAGGTTCATTACAACCGAATCCAGTAAGTGAACATTTTCAACAAATTGGAATAGATTTGTTGGGCCCACTACGAGAAACAAATTCAGGAAAATATATATTGTCGTTGCTACCGATTATGCAACAAGATACGTGGAAGCGAGGGCTCCATGATTGGAAAATATAATCACAAGACATGAATGTCCTGAAAAATAATTATCAGATAGATTGAAAATATATCTTGGGACTTTCAGAAGCTGGAGTCCTCACGTTAGGTTATCTATCAAGAGGACCGAAAGAGCTATAAACATGCAAGGTGTTAATAAAAAAAATATATTTATTGATATTTTAAAGATCAAATTATTCCAAAATGATACTATCATGAAGATTTCGATTACAGAAATATAAATGATATCACAAACAGAGTTAAGCAAAGAATGATATGATATTGGCATGATATAATAAACAAAGTATGATAAACAAATATACTTGATTATAGTCCGATGTCAGCTCCAAAGGCTAGTGCAGCTTCATCCTACAGTTGTGGGATTCATCTCACAGTCATCCTGCAATGACATAGAAGTCGGGAAAATATCCAAAATCACCTAGCGCCTTCTTGTCACCGACCTTCAGCTACCGAAAGCCCTCCTCATTTGATACTCGTCTAATCACTCCCACAATCTTCAAGCGTGACACAAGTTATCCAACAACCAGTTATACAACGCAAATAAGCCAACAACAAGTTATCTAACTAATCACCAGTTATTATGTCGATGCCATCTTCCAAAGCCCACAAACACTAGTAACGTTATTTCACCAGCCAACTGGCCTGGAGTTTTAACCACTTGAGAGCTTGCCTCACAAATACAAAACATGTTCGATGCTAACATGTTCGACGCACAACAGTATACAAGCAAAGAACTAATATATCTTTAGTTTCTAGGCAGTTAATTAAAAAAACAATGAATACAACATTACTCAAATTATTGTACTGGTGATTTCGTTGAGTACCATTGTACTCAACCAAATCACCAGGAAAGCTGAATTTGGTACCAGCAAAAGTACCTCATTATAATTCATTCGACACCTGCATAGAAATTGGCTAAAACTCTGTCTTCAAGTTTTAAATTAACCAACTTGGAAACAAGATGGTTACAACCTATCATCAAAAATGGCAATGTGTGTACCAAATTTTATAAAAATCTGTTTGTTATAGCGGTTTGTTTTGAGGGAAGACATAAAAGTCATTTTATTCTTGATTTATCTAAAGTAGGAACATCTAAATCAGGTTTACGAAATCAAAAATTTTTAGCAATCTCAGCTTTTAGAAATTAATTAATGAACCATTATTAGCATCAATAAATTCATTACATTTGATCTAACCAAAGTAACAATTCTTTATACAAACCAACTGAATCGGCTAACACAATTCTGAACCAGCTAACACAATAACTGAACTAAACAATACATCTCTGAAACAATTCTTTATATTTAATGCAAAGAAATTATTCACTAGGTAGCACAATTAACTGATATAAGCAATAGAACCAAAGTAGGAGTAGATGAGACATTTCTGTTCTTTTCTTCTACTGTTTTCTTAGTCTTCCTTATTTCCTACCTTTTTTATCCTCACTTGGTTTTTCCTGTTACTTTATTGTCCTTTTAGTTCCTTTTCTTTGTTTCCCTTTCTTCATTTTTCCTTTTCTTTCTTTGTTTCCCTTTTAACTTCATATCCCAAACACACTCTCCGATTCTCAGCCTCTTCCTTCTCTAGCCCATTAGATTCTATTCCTATACATTCTTTCATCCAATTCGCCCATCTTTCCTCTTCCTCATAACAAATTCTACACATTCTCTAGCTCTTATTCATCCAGTACCTATTTCTCCTCTCTTCGCTTCCATATCTAAACATCGCTATCATTTTCTTATCATCCATCTAGACCTTAAGTACTCAGGCATACACCCGTCCATTGTTATCGATTTATACTTATCATTATACCATTACCATTACCCAATGGCGTTACTCCATCAAGAGCTCGATCCTCCTCCACAACGCCCCGCCACGCATCTAAATTCATCGCGCATCATCTCCAAGCTTTAGCGCGCATGCTTTGTATGTCCTCCTTCGCGTTCAACCAGCGCTTGCAGGGCCTGTCCACCAATATTCGCCCTTTCGGTTGTTTCCTAAACACCTTCCGGGGCGCCCAGTCTTCTGGCATTCTCTGGAGATGTCCAGCCATCGAATCCGCGTTTTTCTTACTTCAGTCACCAACGGAGGATCTAATACGCTAGATAGCCTCATCGCACGCTGGACCAAATATGCGTCGCTGGATTTTCCGCTCCCATATATTCAGAATCCTCCGTCGTGTGCGGTCAGCTTCTATGTTTCACTCCCATATACTACTACAGCCCTTATTACAGTTCTATAAATTCTCTTTTGCTTTGTGATGATTTGAGAAGCTTCTGCAGACTGAAATATGCTTCGTTTTCAGATTTGATGCGCTTTATTTCAAAATTTGTATTATTGTTCTCACTGAAAATGGATCTAAGGCACTTAAAAGTATGTATCTTTTAAAACAGGTTATCCCCAATTGAAAGTGGTGTCACTTCATCCGGCACCATTCGGGACGTTATCATATACTTTGCTTTACTCATGTTGACCTGAACTCCTGCTTCTTTAGACTCTTCCTCCATCTGTTAAAAAGTTTCTCTAAGTTTTCTCTCTCTCTTCTAGCGACTAGTCCGCGTCATCGGAATAAGCCACATACTACACAGAGCGGTTGAACTCCCTGGACACTTTTCCAACTACAGTTACTTGACAGCTTGAGTTCACTAGCATCATCCTAATAAGCACAATCAACTTTTGCGGCACATACAGCAGAGACAAATTGTCGTACAAGTATGATCTATCCACACTATCATAAGCTTGCTTATAGCCTATGAATAACTGATTTACGGTTGTATTAATCAAGGGATGCATCTGATTGTGAAAATTTGATCACTAGTTGTTCTGCGTCTCCTAAAGCCACACTGGTAATCATACAACGCTCTGTCTGGCAATAGGTCGAGTTGTTTGGCTAGAATTTTAATTAGAACCTTAAAGGCAGTCTTTAGAAGAGATGTATCCCAGTAGTTAACGCAATCCAGCTTGCAGCCCTTCTTGTGTAGGGGACAGATGTGGGCAAAAATTCAGTTATATGGCATCTGCTCTTGTTCACAGACTCTGCAGTTTATGTGTGTAGCTTCATATGCAATTGTCCTCCACCATAGTTCTCCAACGTCTTCTCCTTATAAGTCATTTGACCTCGCCGGGACTCGACTCTACTACTGGTAAATCTGCACCATTAACGCCCATTGCTGCTAGTATTCCCCTCACAATGGCGCTCTCACTAGCCTCGTTGAGCCGTTTCTCGAAGTAGTCAGCCCAAACGTCAACGACTTTACTAGGATTAATAACAAGGTTTCCATGGTCGTCCGTGATCGTCGTGCTCATTGCCTTAGAACTCGCTTTGTCCCCCTTAATTATTTCGTACATTTCGCATATTTCCCTTCTTTCTGCCATATCTTCAATCTCCGTCACCTTTTCAGCTTCCCATTCCCTATTCCGCCTCCTGCGCATGTATGCAGCAGCTATCCTCGCCACCGTGAAATCTTAATAGTTTGCTTTTGTGCCATGTTGCAGCGTCTTCTTTCTTAGCTCATTTCTTTTATCTAGCGCTATTCGGTTGTCATCTGATGATGACCTTTTCAGCTTCCTACTCCCTATTCCTCCTCCTACACATATGTGCAGCAGCTGTCCTCGCCACCATCAAATCTTAATAGTTTGCTCTTGCGCCATGTTGCAGCGTCTTTTTCTTAGCTCATTTTTTCTATGTAGCACTATTCAGTGATCATCATCAAACCACTCAGCTCTCCTCTCCTGTTATTTAAATCTTATCGTGGTTTCAGCGGCTACCTTTATGGTATTCTTCAACGTCGAACACTTTACTTCGGTATTATCTTCCACTTCGTTTTGCCTTTGCAAATGCACATGTAGTGTCCTGAAATAGTGTTCTTTGGCTATTTCATCATTAGCTTCTTGACGTTGAATTTCCTGGCTCTGGGGTTACACTTCAGTCCCAGGTGCGAAAGGTTTTAGCGATATTTCACTTCGGGGTCAGAGTGAGCATCTGCCCCCTGTCATTATACCACCTATTCCGTAATCTCTCTTGCTTTTCCATATCTTTCATCCTTTCTTCTACTGCATTTATTATGCCTATTCCATTCTTTATCATATAATACCATCTATACAGACATCCAATCCTTTCATATGCCTTTTCTTTTCTCCTCATAAACCAATCATTCCTACATATAACATTTCTCGCCTCATTCTGCATAATGTAGTATAATCCAAGTTCTTCTACTTTTCTTCTCCGTAAACAAATATTTAGTTTCTAATATTTACAATTATTAATCATACAATCATTAATCAAATTTCAAATGAATTTCTACACATACATATTTGCTGCATTTGGTCCATATTTTGTTTTTCATAAAGTTGTGATAAATAGATCCATAGCATAGCCACATAATGCACTCCAGTGCGTGATAGTAGTTAACCGTGAGAATATAATACATATGTTAAACATCCTTATGGTATAAAATCATAAAAGTATATTTACGATTTACGGAACGATAGTAAGTATATCGTTAATTCTAAATATTAAAGTATTAAATGTAAATGCCAATACTAGTTAGTGATTGATGTTAATTAAGTAAGAGAGAATCAAGTAGCTACATTTTAATATTGGTATGTATTATAAAGATCGCAAGTACCTTGATGGGAACATGAAAGTATGCATCTACTTCATTCTAGGGTTCCCAAATTTTAGAATTAAATGGTATAGCGACATTTATTTAGTACGAAATGAATGCTTTGCATTTTAATTAAAGTGATATTTTATACGTAGTATTAATATTTTGTTTCTAGTTGTTGGGGCAGTGCCATAGCTGGGCATGGAACGTACTCTGCACCGAGATGAAAGGGGATCCTCACTTAGGTCTGTAGAAAAAATTGGCATAGAAAACCTTTCAGTCTCGCAAGTTCATTTGGGAACCAATCTGCAAATTTTATGTAGTAGTAATAGGATATGTATAATAGTAATAGGATATGGAGTGCCAGAAGTTACACATACAGTTGTATTTTAAATAAGTTTATTTAAATATAAGGAAAGTCGATATTATAAGTTTGTTTGAAATCAATTGAGAAATTGGATCATTGTACACTGCGAATCAGGAGTCAACATAATCGATTATAGGAAAATAATAAACATTGTAAGGAACTAGGTTAGTAGAAGCAAATCAATCATTTTCGTAATACAGATGAGTAATTAAATTTTAATACATACTGTTCTTATAATTAAATTATGTAAATAATAAACATTTTCTTAATATGTATTCATAATAAAGAATTGTGTTTTCCATTAGAAGTTAAAACGATAAGGTAATTCATTCTAAACTCGGCTTTCCATCATATAATATATCAGTTAGATTATCAGTTAGATTAATCGAATAAATATTATTTTATTAAATGTTCTACATATGTTTAAAGTCTGTTGGTCGAAATATGCAAGGTGCAATTGCGTTAATCTTGAATTAATTCCTAAACCAGATCTGATTTTGATGATCTGTTTCTTCAAGATTAATTCAACAAATGAGTACTACCCTACTAATTGCAGAGAAATCAGTTTTTATGGTACTAGCGTGTATTTAAAGTAACTAAGTGCACAATTGAAAACATGAAACGGACTATACAGCCACTTCGTTACTAACATCACTGGTTTCTCTTTGTTCATAAACGAGAGCCGCATATTTACATATTATAACTTATCATATGGTAGGTATTAATCAGGGTTTAGGGAATTAAATAGGGTTTAGGAATTATTTCAAGTTTAACGCTAAACACCTTGCATATGTTGACCAACAGACTTTAAACATATATAGAAGATTTAATAAAATAATATTTATTCGATATAATAGGTTCAGATACAGAGTTAATGTGTATTCAGTGACGCACATTCAATGACGTTCTGAAAAATAAGGGTGTTGATAAAGCTTAATACCTTATAGTAGAAATAGCCATCCACCAGCGGTTCATCGATATTTTTTCTGATTTCTTAGTCTCTCATATTTGTTACACATTTTTCGAAGACGACCTGCTTAATCTAACTAATTAATTAAACAATTAATGTAGTAGTGTCATGTAGATACCCATCCATATGGTCAGATATAATATATCTTTTACCTAGTTCGGTCATTAAATCATATTTTTTTTTTAAATCCTATCAAGTTCTAAGTTTGTAATATTAATTCAATAAAGTAACTTTAAGTAATTTTTTTTATAAAAGTGTCCTGTCTTTTCTTTTAACCGCAATAATATTCACTAGACAAACAATAAGCAAACCCCAGCTCCCCTACTTTTATGATTGCTACTACTGTCCAACAACAAATCACCGCTCGTGTATTATGGAATATCTCGTGTGTTGCTCGTGTATTATGGAATATATTTATGTGCGCCCACATGTAACTGTAACCGATTAGCAACTACACGATTTGTGTTTATCTCAAATTCTTTAGCTTCAACTCGATACACAATCGAGTTGAAGCTAAAGCATAGAATTGAATGATGATGGCCACACTTGCAATAAAAGGGTTGCCGCTTCTCTTACATCAGATTATGCATGGTTTATTTATTTTTTGTTTAATTATGAACGGCAATCCATTCAGAATGATTAATTCAAAATGGCGTTTAATTAGTAATGCCAGGTACGTAAATTGAATATTACTAGTTTATAATTAAAGATATGTTTTTTGACATTCTTAATCCTTTAACAAGATTATAAATTGTTTTTAAGTAACAAAATTGAACGTTTTTACATTAAATATGTTACATTCGGCACATTCGTAATGTTACATAATTACAAGAAGTTTACATTATTACATTGTTACAAGAAGTTTGACGAAAGTTTTTAAGCTCATTCAGTAATATTTGAACAATTTTACAGAGCAACATCTCAAATCTGCAGACAATTTGTGAAACTGCAGACAATCTTTGTCCTTCTAAATTCTAGAGCACTCAAAGCAGCAACCTCTTTAATATCCATCTGTCAACTGCTTGTAACTGTATTTTGAATTGCGCTAATACTAGCAACGAACTGTTTCGTTGCAACACAGCGCAGTTCTGACCAAACTGTTGCAGAATCAAGAATTGCAGGTGTGCTCAAGGACTTAACGTAGAAGGGCCATAGGTTTTACCATAAATATCCGTTATCTGATGCGAGAATTGAAACCGAACGCATCTTGTAAAAGACCCTTTAAAACTGTGCATGTGCTACGTTTTAAATTAATATTTACTTAATATTTTAGGAAAATTAGGGAATTTTCTTATTTATTATTTTTATCATCATTATTTTATGTTTGCTGACTTGTACTAGTTGAATATTCTTTATTATCCAAAAACACTTCGCAGGAAATTAATAACTTACGTAATAAAACACTATGAAATGTCGTAAATAATTATATTTATTTCATATTTAAAGCAATGTACAATAGTTTAAGCTTAAAACTAAAAATAAATATTTATAAACAATACAAATAATTAAGAAAATAGACGATGTTCAATATTAAGTACATTAGAGAAGTTTCATATGCTAGAATTAAATGCATCAGTTACGTCGTTATGGTAAATATTAATATAAAAAACAGCTTATATGTAGTACTTAACAGCGCTAGCAGTGTTATAATGTGGATAATT
>WYDF02113820.1:0-10318 GCA_009867245.2 Adranes taylori
TATTATATTATATTATATTATATTATATTATATTATATTATATTATATTATATCTCTATCCTCCTCAAAGACGCGCTTGCGGTATATGTACTTTAGAGCGCAATAATTAACTGTAAAATAAAATGTATTATGTATAGGTTGTAATTCTGTCAGACAGTAAGTAGTAAAGAATAATTGTATACCCCGCTTTATGTAAAATCATTTATAAACAATTGAATTAATTGTAATTTTATTATAATATTTATTGCAATCCAATTTATGAATGTAACCATTTTAATTTAGTTGAGTATAATAAATTTATACAATATATCAATGGAATATGTATTACTGTTATACTTTAAATTAACGTATATTCTATATAATATATGCAAACAATAAGTAGTTTCTCTTTCAAATAAAACAAATTAAGTAAACAATAATATACTAATTAAGCATTAAAATCAAATGAATGAATAATATTTAAACATGACAAATTAAAAGCTTCCATAAGCGTAAAACAAAAATTCTCACGTAAAGTATTCTTTTGTATTAATCAAATGCGAAACAAAGTATATACGTAAAATCTATCAAATGGATACGCGAACAAACGAAAAAATAAATTAAAATAGAAGCACATGCAGAAGAGAAAGGTCGTCGTTTACTTTTACACCGGCAATTTGATGTAAGAACATACGGATGACCGGCCTCGAACAAGTGCCTTCTGCTTTCTACAATTATTAAGGAGTTTAATCCGAAACCAATGTAAATTATGTATGTTGTTAGGTCGACCCGATTGGCAGTCTCATCGCAAACTTTATTATATAAATTTCTTAGAATAATGACGACTTTACTTAGTAATAAATATTTCTATATTACATTCCTCTGCCTAATAAATTTCGCGCTTCTGGGATATACTATACAACTATAAACACCCCAGAAGAATATGACCACTTTTCTAATAAATTACTCCTAATGAGTGGTGTCTAATAAATAATTATGAACTTCGTTTTACTATTAATAGGTTAACATTTTTCTTCTTATTTTTTTTTAAACATTTCGGCGTGCTTTCGTCATCACTCAAACACCAAAGAAAGCAACGGTTGTAAACGGTTTCCGATCCTCACCTCCCCCGCATTCGTAGAGATAAAAAATCTAGTCATGATTTACTGAAGTCTGAACAAATCGAAAATCAGGGCAGTTTCTTCCATTAGTTTCCCAATCCAACTAATCCATATCACATTCCTGGCTCCAAAAACACAGCTAATAGCTTCAAAACCACCAAATCCATTTTTGACTTCAAATGATTTGTCAATTGTTTCTAATTGTGATCGAATTACTCATCTCTAAAAATCGCATTCACATTTCTCAATCGTGAAATTTAGTTAGCCTTATACATGCTCCTTATATACTGCAACTTTAAAATTTACCTCATCACAAGAAAAATATTAATTTCTACTTTGGAATTCTCTACTTTGGAATTACTTGGAATTTTAGAGCTATACAACTTTTATAATTGTAAGCTATGCAATTTTGTAAACTATCATCTAATTTGTTGACTTCCCGGTATAGTTTGCGAAAATCGAGACAGGCCACACTGCGCTGAGAATGTTAAGAATTGGCGGTATAGTGAATAATACATAAAATTTGTTGCCAATATTTTACTGAACAAAAACTTTATATCCCTGGTGTCAATTCCTCTATGGCCGCCTATGTTAAAAATAGGCGGCATGGTGAGTAATACATAACATTTGTTGTCAATAATTCTATCAAGATAACTTTATATCCGTGGTGCCATTTATTCTAACATTTTTTTGACCACTCTTTTGAAAGGGTTACATTCTCAATTTTTGAACCGTAATTACTGAATGCGCAAAGTTTCATATATCTCCATAAACCGAAAGTTAAGAACGGGCGGTATGGTGTATAATACATAAAATTTGTTGCCAATATTTTCATCACCAATAATTTTCATCACCAATAATTTTATATCCGTGGTGTCATTTGTTCTAAAAAAAAAATTCAATACACTTTTGAAAGGGTTATATACCCAATTTTTGATACTTCATTCTTGAATGTGTAAGCTTTCATATAACTCCATAAACCGAATGTAAAAAATAGGCGGTATGGTAATTAATGCATAACATTTATTGCCAATCTTTTTATCAACAAAAAATATGTATATCACGTGTCAAATTGTTCGAAAAAAATTTTGACCACTTTTTTGAATGGGTTACATCTCAGTTTTTGATACGTCATTGCTGAATGTGTAAGCTTTCATAGAACTCCATAAACGGCATGTAAAAAATAGGCTGTATGGTGATTAATACATAACATTTATTACCAATCTTTTTATCAACAAAGAATATGTATATCACGTGTCAAATTGTTCGAAAAAAATGTTGACCACTTTTTTGAATGGGTTACATCTCAGTTTTTGATACGTCATTTCTGAATGTTCATTTCTGAACTCCATAAACGGCATGTAAAAAATAGGCTGTATGCTGATTAATGCATAGTATTTGTTGCCAATATTTTTATCAACAAAAAGTTTATATCCCTGGTGTCAATTGTTCTAACATATTTTTGGCAACTCTTTTGAAACGGTTATATTCGCAATTTTTGATAGGTCATTTTCTAATGTGTGAGCTTTCATATAACTCCATAAACAGAGTATAAAAAATAGGCGGTATGGTGATTAATGCATAGGATTTGTTGCCAATATTTTTATCAACAAAAAGTTTATATCCTTGATGTCAAATGTTCTAATATAGTTTGACCACTCCTTTAAAATGGTTATATTTTCTATTTTTGATACGTCATTTTAGAATGTGTAAACTTCATATAACTCCATAAAACGAATGTAAAACATAGGCGGTATGGTGATTAATGCATAAAAGATGTTGCTAATATTTTTATCAACAAAAAGTTTGTATCCCTGGTGTCAATTGCTCTAACATATTTTTGACCTCTTTTTTGAAAAGATTATACACTCACTTTTTGACACCAGGGGTATAAATTTTTGTTGTAAAAAATATTGGCAACAAATTCTATGCATTAATCACCATACCGCCTATTTTTTACATTCGGTTTATGGAGTTATATATGTCATTCTTGAATGTGTAAGCTTTCATATAAGTCCATAAACAGAATGTATAGACGGTATGGTTATTATTGCATAAAATTTGTTGCCAATATATTTATCAACGAAGACTTTCTATGCCTGGTGTCAATTATTTTAACATATTTTGACCACTTTTTTGAAAGGCTGTCATCGTTAATTTTTTATATGTCATTTATGAATGTGTAAGCTTTCATTCAAGTCTATAAACCGAATGTAAAACATAGGCGGTATGGTGATTAATAAAGTTTCTTGGCAATATTTTTATCAATACTTTGTGGGGCCAATTTTTATCAAAAAAATTGACAATTTTTCAAAAGGGTTACATTGTTAGTTTTTGATGTTATTTTTAAATACATTAGCTATCATTTATATCGACAATTATTTAGACGAAAGTAGGCGGAATGGGGTTCGGCAATACGGAGAAAAGCTTATTGCGCATCAGTCTAACTTTTTTATCACTTTTTAAAAAATTTTATGTTGTTATATTATCGAAATTATACAAAAAATATTGATGTTTATTTACATTTACCATTGACTAATAAGAACCTATATTTTAAGAATTGATATATTTTTATTTTTACTGTGCTGCATTTAGTTCTAACTTCACATCAGTGATAAAGACATCCTGTTAGTATCAAATAAGAAAAGGATAGTCATAAACAATTGCTATTGATTAAATTAAATACAGAAATTTTAATTTAAGCGATTGGGCCAACGCAAATAGTATGAAAGCCATTTTAAGCAATGAAATAAAAATAGCTTAACTTAATGGTACATCATCTATTAACAATCTACTTATTAAAGGATTGTAGGTTTTATTATTACTATCGCGTTGATTGCACCATAAAAAAAATTGTTTATCTAAATACAATAAGACGATTTGAATTGATAATCCTCATCATATGCAGAAGTGAAAGTGATTCTATAGATATGTTTGGAAAGATCCGTTTTCAAAAGGCGTCTATATTTAGTAACGCTCGTACATATGCATCATACTAAGGTGGTTCAATGACTCATAAGTATTATTATGAATAAATATGATTTTGGAATTTTCCTATGATCTTTAGGAAGATTCCATCGGATCTGATCGTGAAGCGTGATGAAACATTTTATACGCGATGAAACTTTAAACTTTGACGTGACATACATGAAACCGAAGCCTAATACAAATGATTGTTATACAATCGTTAGGAAAATTACATAACTCCATTTATTCGAAGGGAACGATTAAATTTACTATCACAGGTACCATTAAATTCAAAACTTCATTAAACCCAAAATGTAATATTTTTTGTACAATATTCTTTAAATAAACGAGGTTTCTTTAAATAAACGATATAGTTTAATGTATAAATCACACTAAAAACTAATATGTATCATATAGACAATATTTCAAGCCCAAAAATGACAAAAATCTGTAACAATTCTAAAGATTTAACGTTGCAACGTTACATTTTTTACATGATTTCAATTTTTGCAATTTATTTGTGTTACTTGTAAAAAAGAAACATAAATACGATTAAATTGTATCACGGCCGCTGGAATGAGACATAAATCATACTAAAAATTAATGCGTAATCATTGATATAGTAAATAATAATACTTAAAACCCCCAAAATTTCAAAAATCTGTAACAATTCTGAAAATTTAAACCTGGCAACGTTACATTTTGTACACGATTTCAATTTTCGCAATTAATTTGTGCTACTTGTAAAAAACAAACTTAAATACGATTCAATTGTTCCAGAGCCCCTGGAATGAGACATAAATCAAACAAAAAACTAATGTGTAATCATTGAAATAGAAAATAATAATTTTTTAAACTTACTTATAAAAATTAATTGTTTTACGTCCACTGATGTTGGAACGATTTGTGTTTAAAAAAGTTTTAACTAAAAATGTCAAAAATCTGTATCAATTCTAAAGACTTAAACGTGGCGACTTTACATTTTGTACGTACATGACTTCAATTTTTGCAATTTATTTGTGTTTCTTATAAAAAACAAACATAAATACGATTAATTGTTTCAGAACCGATAGAATGAGACATAAATCATACAAAAAACTAATGTGTAATCATTGAAATAGGAAATAATAATATTTAAAACTTATTTATAAAAATTAATTGTTTTACGTCCACTGGTGTTGGTTTAAAAATTTTTTTAATGAAAAATGTCAAAAATCTGTAACAATTCTGAAGATTTAAACGTGACAACCTTGCATTTTCTACATGACTTCAATTTTCGCAATTTATTTGTGTTACTTGTAAAAAACAAACAAACCTAAATACGATTAAATTGTTCCAGAGCCCCTGGAATGAGACATAAATCGTACTAAAAACTAATGTGTAATCATTCAAATAGAAAAGAATAATATTTAAAACCCTTCCATTTATAAAAGTTAATTGTATTACACCCACGGGTGTTGGAACGTTTTGGGTTTGAAAGGTTTTAATGAAAAATGTCAAAAATCTGTAGCAATCTCAAAAATTGAAATGTGACAACATTACATTTCTCACATCACTTCAATTTTCGCAATTTATTTGTGTTATTTGTAAAATACAAACTTAAATACAGTTAAATGGTTCCAGAGCCCCTAGAATGAGACTTAAATCATACTAAAAACTAATGTGCAATAATTCAAATAGAAAATAATAATATTTAAATCTCAAAAATGTCAAAAATCTGTAACAATCCTGAAGATTTAAACGTGGCAACGTTACATTTGTTTACTTGCAAAAAAGAAACACAAATACGATTAAATTGTTTTGTATTGTATTTTTTATAAGTAAATTAGATTGAAGATTGAAATGTGGCAACGTTACATTATCTACATGACTTCAATTTACGCAATATATTTGTGTTACTTATAAAAAAACATAAATACGCCTAAATAGTTTTAGAGCCGCCGGAATGAGACATAAATCATTCTATAAACTAAAGTGTAATCATTGAAATAGAAAATAAATAATATTTAAGACCCAAAAATGTCAAAAGCTGTAAAAATTCTGAAAATTTAAACGTGGCAACGTTACATTTTGTATATGATTTCAATTTTCGCAATTAATTTGTGTTACTTGTAAAAAACAAACTTAAATACGATTCAATTGTTCCAGAGCCCCTGGAATGAGACATAAATCATACAAAAAACTAATGTGTAATCATTGAAATAGAAAATAATAATATTTAAAACTTATTTATAAAAATTAATTGTTTTACGTCCAGTGATGTTGGAACGATTTGATGTTTAAAAAAAGTTTTAACTAAAATGTCAAAAAACTGTAACAATTTTGAAGATTTAAACGTGGCAACGTTACATTTTGTACATGACTTCAATTTTTGCAATTTATTTGTGTTACTTATAAAAAACAAACATAAATACGATTAATTGTTTCAGAACCGATAGAATGAGACATATATCACACAAAAAACTAATGTGTAATCATTGAAATAGAAAATAATATCTGTAGCAATCCTAAAGATTTAAACGTGACAACGTTACATTTTTTGACATAAATTTTTGCAATTAATTTGTGAATAAAGAAACTAAATACGAATTGTTTCAGAGTGGCTAAAATGAGACATAAATCGTTCTAAAAGGTAATTTGTAATAAGCATTGATTTGGGTTTGAAAACACTTCTTATTAAACACTTATTATTAAAAATGTCAGAAAAGCAAATCTCCCTAAATCTACTTTAGACTGACTGCCTATGTCTTTAAACTATAATATAATTTAAAATGATGCAATATAATATATTGAAAATGACTAAGTTAGAATATGAATTGTTTTATATGGATGAATACATCAACTGTATAAAATGAAAATAATTTCTATAATATAATTGCATAAAATTCAGCAAACTTAGCTCCACTTTTTAGTCATGTCATAAACCTCAGAGTTTTTAACGACACATCCAATAAAACGTTGAAACACAGTTTTTATATAAATCCAAACACCAACTGTATGTAGGCTCATATTGAAACATGAGTTTGATAAAAACAAAATGTCAGGCAGACATATTGAAATCTAAACATTCAAATAGACACTATCACAAAAAAATATATTTCCTGAAAAGTTCAACTAATTTACATAATTTCAAGAACAGAATGTAAAGAAAAGCATAGAAAATGGAAAATATACAGGCATGTGCAAATAAATTTGATATAGCATCCTTTCCATCTAATAAATTACTAAGTGATTTCAAGCATCATTCTGGGACCCATGCAGGTTTTTTACAAAAAACTCAAAATGAGGAATTTCTCCAATATCTAAATGTACGTCAGAAGATATTGCTTATAAAGTTCTAAAACCAGGTCCAAGGTATGTTTCGCTATATCATTTATTTTAAGAGTTATGAGTAAAAATGTAAACATAATTTTGCCCATCGCATCATATAAATGCATTTCTTTCACCATCTATAATGGAATTGGAAAAGAAATCAGAAATATACTTTTTTATTTAGATTGAAAATTTGTATTTCTTTTCTAAATAAAGAAAAGAATGTTCTTTTAGCCGATGACAATATTGATACCATTAAGCTTTCCATGTACTCTTAAATGTGAGTCAATTTGGACCATAGTTTTTAGGGTGTTTGGGACCATTTTTCCACTTTTCCGTCATTTTTTCAAAATATAATTATGCCTATCCTGTGCAAAAATTATTTTGCTCTGATTTGAAATCAATCTTAAAGCGCTATATTAATTAGAAGTCAACTTAGAGATCGCTCCAGTTGTGCATGCAATTTCCATAAGGCAAAATTTGATATTTTTTGAAAAATCTATAGATTTGTCAAATTTTGTATTTTACATTTTTCAAGTAAACACAAATCGCATAGTAAAAACCGCATTTTTTCTGGATTTATAGAAAATTAACAATTTAAAAATCAAAATTTTTTTCAATTTTTTCAAAAATTCATAATTTTTTGTAATGGTTTTTTTCGAAAAAAAAATGGTCGATATAAGACTTTTAGAGAATTTCGTCATCTTTAAAATTCCGAAAACGGTATATCCATATTGTCCATATTGTCATGAACCGTTCGTTTTTATGCTTTAATTAGCAGTTTTTAATTACCGTAATTAATTAAATTGAATACTGGCAAATATTAGAGTACCTTAAATTTCGAACAGCGGTAAAATGAAACGCCCAGCATAACATTTAAGTAAAAAGTCTAACATCTAAAAATAATCTATCAATCTTATATAATGAAAATCTATATCTAGTTTAATAATAAATGAATTATTTACGATAAAACTGATTTAGGATTTTTTTAATTAATTGGACCTTAGATCTATGCATTTGCTAATTGTCATAATGACATAGTTCTACCAATTGCAAACTAATCTTTACGTTCATATCTAGTTTGATTGTTTACATATGAAATTTACACCTTTGAACATAATCGGTGTCAATATAGATTATCAACTATTTTTAATAACATCATATTGTTTTTAAAACATATGTAATACCTTTGCTTGGTTTTTGACTAGAGGACTTTTTATTAATTGGTCTAAGAAGGTATTTTTATTTATGGGTTCTTGACAATTAACTTTAAATATTTACAGTCCATAAAATATGAAATTTGAAAATATATGAAATAAATATTTTTGGATATATCTGGGACTGTGAGAACCGTGGTTCTCATCCTCCAGATTTCCCCTATAATTTAATGAAATATTGTTCTATTTGAACAATATAAATAATAGATATATATCATGGCAAACATGGAATGAAAATCTCTAACTGTTGCGTTGCAACGTAATACATTTTATGACAGAACGTCAAATACCTTTCGGGATTATAACGGCGTGTAAGCCTCGTAGTGCTTATCCTCCAGATAACACCACTTGAAAGGCAAATATAATTATATTTCAAAATTTGGAGATATTTGGGAGTATGGGAACCGTAGTTGCCATCCTTCATATATTTCGTGTAATTCAAATGAACTTAAATGCATTACATCTTAATGCTTTCGTGGAGTTATCTTGAAATATAATCACTGTAGTGATTATCATCTAGATAACTCCTCCGGTTCGTACGCCAATTATTAAACTTGTTTAGAGGTTACCTTGTATCTAATACTAGCAGCCATGGCTCTCATCCTCCAGATATCTCCTTTTAGTATTAGCTATTTTTAAATTGTTTAAAAGTTTGAATTACCTAATTCAAATACTTATTATGAACATCTTATGAAAAATGACAATATAAATCTATTAAACAAAGTGAAATATTTCAGCAAGTATTGTATTGAAGTCTGCAAATCTAACCCTGTTCAGAGTTGAACAACAGTTCTAATTGGGAATGTGTGATATTTGGACGATAACAGATACTTGGTAAATATGAAAAACGGCAGTGATATGACTTTCTGAGGGATGTTTTTATAGATTTATTTAACGGATGATTCGAATGTTTTTGCCAAATTTCAAGATTTCTAAAGCTCTGTTTGAGATTATAAGATAATGGGTAATGATAATGAGACTATAAGATATAAGATAAACTCTGAAAATTAGGAATTGGTATGTGGCTACTTCTGAGATCCTTACTTATCTTATCAAATGCAGACTTCAACAAACAATAAATATAACTTTTTCCTTTTACTAAGTTCTTGCTACATCATATAATTTAACGTTACAATGTTGTCCGCTGCCCGCTTTCCTATATAAATCCAGTTTGCGTATTAGATAGTACTTTTTTTCTCTCTCTCTTTCTTCTCCAGTCTTTGGGTTACAAACGTAGCAAACATTCTATATAACCCATTCATAATAGTCACTCCCCTATAGCTTTCACTCTTCCTTTTATCTCCTCTTTTGAATACAGGCATCATTTCCCCCTTCTTCTGGAATCCTACTTTCTAATCTTCTGTTTCACCTCCTCTACACTAATATTATCTTCTACCGCTTCTTCTTCCCACGTCATCCAATCTTTCACATCTATTCCCGCTTCCTCATTGATATTTTCACCCATTTCCTCTCTGTACTTCTCGTCCCATTCACTCAATTGTAAGATGCATCTTCTGTATCATCTCCTGATAACCCTCTTTTCCATAAAGTACCCCAAACATCCTTTTCATTCTTTAAACCAGTGATTCCCAAACTTATTTGACCTATCGCCCCCTTTCCAGAAAAAATATTACCCAGCGCCCCTTGGATTTTTTTTTATTTTAATAGCAATTAATAAGGGATATAAATATTATTGTATCTGTGAGAAGAGGAATTAACGAG
>WYDF02113831.1:0-10317 GCA_009867245.2 Adranes taylori
AATTCTTACCCATATGTTTCATAGGTTACTTAGTGACGAATTATTCATTTTCAGTTGAACTGTGATTCTGTGGCAAACACGGGAATATGGGAACACAGGAAAATGGGCTCACGGAAAAACAACGTTTGCCGGGTCCGCAAACGAATCTTATGTCGTTGCTTGCGCATGGATACTATACGGTATAAAAATGTTATCGTATAATTCTTTTTTTATTAGTCTTTGATGTCAAATTGTAACTGTTAAGCGTCTAAAGTAGTATAATTAATTATATTAAATAGACGAAATATAAATTAATTTAGAGGTTATTGTAATGTCTTTACTTCAGTCTCTTCGTCGCGCGCTGTATTCGCTTGGTAACGTGATGTGAAATTATAACGTCTTTTGATTGCTCCCGCAATTTTATAAAATATCGTTGACATTTGACCATAATATAGTTTGCGAAATGTGAAAGCAGTATTGAAGTAAACATAATAATCTCAAAATACATTTATATTTAGTATATTTAATATAATTAATTAAACTATTTAAGATGTTTAACCGCTACAAATGGGCATCTAAGACTAATTGAAAAAGAAATATTAGGTAACAAACGATTCTTATATCCGACTTCATTTTATTGCATTTTTATACCGTATAACATCCATGCGCAAACATCAACATAAGATTCGTTCTTATAAATTATAACTCTACTTATGTTACAACTGTAAGAAAAAGCTCTTTGCGCAAACTATATTGTAGTGTTATAAGCGCTCAATATGGAGGCATTTATAACGTAAATTTTGCCCTTGGCAAGGTTTTCTTTATAACCTTATAACGAGTGAGTTATAATTTTATGTTGTTGCATGGGCATGGATGTTATACGGTATAAAAATCAAATAAAACCTTTTCTCGAATATGAGATTTGTTTGTTACCTCATAATTCTTTTTCAATTAGTCTTTGATGCCCATTTGTAGCGGTTAAACATCTTAAATAGTTTATTAATTATATTAAATAGACGAAATCTTTTATAATCATTTTAGCGATAAAACATCTTGAATAATATAATTAAATATTTTAAATAGGCGACATATTAATTAATTTAGAGGTTATTGTAATGTTTACTTTAATACTGGCTTCACCTTCAGTTTCTTTATTCCGCGCGATGTTCGCTCGGAACCCACGTATAACATTACTTCAAGATATTACATTTAAAAAAAACAAGACTATTAACTGAGAGGTTTTCAAAGGTGTTCTAAAAAGTGGAATAAAAAATTATTACAAGTAGCTTATAATTTATTGATAAACAAAAAAAAAACTACTTTCATACTTTTTTAATAATTTTCTTGCATTTTATATAAAAAGAAAATATTTGTTTACGTAAATATGTACAGAAATAATAATAATAATTATGATTGTAAATACAATTAAAAAGTACTTCTATGAAATAGATGTACGTAAAAATAAGTTAAAAATTTTTCATGACAATTGTTCATGATGTTAACTTATAGTCTAAATGATTTTTTTTTTGAAAATTATCGATACCATCAGTTTGTTACAACAAAATGTAGTTGTTCTGAAGCAAATTATTAAATCACATTTTATATGAAATCTTTTGCGCCAACAATCATATTCAATGCATATAATTCAAATTATGTGTCTTTAAATAACAAGTGAACAATATGTAATTGGTGTAAAATAAAGAAATAAAAATTGTAAATATCAAACAGAAACTTCTTCTTTGCGCAGTTTAACTAGAATCTAAAGAAACTTCTCTAAAGAAATATAGGTAATAAACGCTTTAATTTTAAAACTTAGAATACGAGAATACGATTTAAAATTTCCTAATACAAATCTTTATAAAAATGCTGTGTAAAGTAAAATTTTTGAATGTATATTAAAAACATTGCTTTAAAACATTTGTAAATTTAGCAAGGTTGTAATTATGTAATCATTTAATTTTATAAATTCTGAAACATATGAAATTATATCCCCTGGAGTATATGGAACTGAACTGTAGTCTTCTGGTGTACTATGAAAATTATGAACTTGGATCATTTTCCATAGACTGCTGACCCTGTTCAGAGGCGAATCTAGGAGCTGAAAAAATACGGAGAACACGGACTGATACGCGGATTATTTTGTCTTTTAGGTAGACTTTCTACAGCTTTTCAGGTCGAAATATATTTCTAATACACTATACACTTTAGATGCCTTCTCAAGGACATTAACACAAAGTTTATCGTCCCAAGAACGGCTTTGGGAATATCCCGAAGCTCAACCAGCCAAGAACCGTTCTCAGGTTTGGTGAAATGCGACATGAAGAAAATCAAAATGATTACCGGTCTGCAAATAGGACTCGCGCCTCATTTGGTGCAAGCAGATTGTGTCTGGATGAAACATATAATATGCGAGTCTAAGGGAGATCAGCAGAAGAAACCTATTTAGACAAACGAAACTAAACTCTGCAATGGTACAAAAGAACTCTCATCAGGGACTAATGAAATAGTATAAAAGTGCTGGAATGGTATTAACGATAGCTATTGCTATATCATAATAATAAACTCAACGAACATTGAATAATATTCTCATTGAA
The DNA here is from genome assembly GCA_009867245.2 of Adranes taylori. NCBI lineage: Eukaryota > Metazoa > Arthropoda > Insecta > Coleoptera > Staphylinidae > Adranes > Adranes taylori. The sequence continues at coordinate 2,574 of WYDF02113831.1, forward strand.
ATAATTGCGAAAGCCGGTTTGACATAAATCTAGCCTTCGATAGATGGCGTTACGTGACAACGAACGCCATATTGGTTTTGACATCTGCTATCCAACACATGGATCTATCAAAATTTGAAGCAAAAAGAAGAATTAGTTTGGTTTTTACAACCGTTGCGAGCAAGCAACTTTTGTGCTTTGTAAAAAATGAAAAAAGTCGAATATCGTTCAGTGATTTTTGTGTTTTGTGAAAAATGGAAAAATCGTTCAGTGATTAAGTTCCTTGACCGTACGAGCAAGCAACCGTTGCAAGCAAGCATCTTTTGTGTTTTGTGAAAAATAGAAAAAGTCGAATATCGTTCAGTGATTTTTGAAATATGGAAAAATGGAAAAAGTCGAATATTAAGTTCCTTGACCGTGCGAGTATTTTTGATTATGACTACCCAGGGCCCTCAAATATCGTCATTACACCAGAAATCGTTAACAAAATCAATGATATGATTATGGCAAACCGTCGAAGCAAAATCCGTGAGCTAGCAGATGCTGCAAACTGAAAGTGTACACATGCGATCATACACAAATATTTGGATATAAAAAATCTATCCGCGCGATGGGTGCCGCGCTTACTCACTATCGACCAAAAACGCACACTTGTGACGGAGATTCGGAGAAGCTTTGGCGAAGATAAAACGTAATCCGAAGGAGTTTTTTGAAGTCATGACCGATACTTCCCACTATTTTGAAGAGCTTGCTCAAAATAACTTTTCGGAAGGGATGAAAAAGTTGGAAGGACGTCTTTAAAAGTGTACTGAGATGTTGAAAAATAAATGATAAAAAAACAAAAGTCGTGCGTTTTCTTACTTAGGATAGCTTTCCGGCAAACGACCCTCGTAGTAGATAGCTTTTGTACATAAAATCAGATGTACAGTGTATTATCACTATGCACTTATACCTAACGAACAGATTATTTTAATCATTACAATTATATTCAACGGTAATTAAATGGGTTACAAATTACAACTCTCACTATTTTTGGCAATTATTAATTAAAAGAAAATACTTTACTGCATCTGAATAAATTCTATAATAATATAATCTTAACAAAAGTTCTTTTCATAATCTGCTTCAGAATACATTGAAATAAATTTGCCAAATGTCACTTTTGTATTTCTAATGCTGCGTACTTTAGAATTATAATGACAATTAGTGTACAATACTAGATAAGACCACGTTTCTTTTTATAATCTTGCAGATTGAGGCTTCTGCGTGGTCCTAATGTATTCGTTGCTTGTGTTTTTGGTGTTACACTTACTGTTTGCGCTGAAAAAACAATGTCAAGGTATATAAATAATTGCAAGATTACAAATTAGAAGATCTGAAATTATTTGAAAGAAAAAATAATAAGTTATCCATTGTTAGTTAGGTGATTATTTCATAAGGCATAAAAATATTTGATGGTAATAGGAAGGTTTATAGGATCGGTTTATAAGATGGATGACAAATGAAGTGACACAAATCCGCGCTAGCTCCTAGAAAATGTTTTCAGGCTGAAGAATACACATCATTTTTATTACAAATATTGTTTTTCGATTTTGCAAAGGTCTATAAAAGGAGTCACTACTGAAAAATTGCGTTTCAAAATTAACCCTACAGTGCGCAATGGCACACAATTTTATATTGATGTGTTGCAAGCTACAAAGAACCAAGTACGCGCTGTTAATAATTTGATTCCGCTATCTATACATTGTAATAAGGCATACTGCACTCGTTACTATTTAGTTTAATGTTGGAAAAATAGAACAGTTGATACTTATAAAGTTTGTAAGAAATCTAATACGCATAGATTTGGTGAAGAAGTGTTAAGAGTAAACATGTTATGCTAGTTGAAAGCCAGACAAATGGTAATTAACATTTAGAAAAGTATTTAAACTTCTATTTTTGAAGTAAAGTATAGTTGTATACATGGTAAAATCATGTAATTAGCTTGGAATGGCAGTATAGAAATATATTTATTTCTAGAAGTATTGTTTTGGTGGATCTTGATCGTACCAATTATCGAAAAAAATTAACGAGTCGAAGACATGGCTAAGAGAAAGCGTAATGACAATAGGCTGATTGTATGATGTGCTAACATTACCAGCGGACCCAGTAACCAATAGTAGACGTGAGCTATGTCAATGTGTAAGTGACAAATCAATTTGATTGGTAATCGACTGATAATAGATGCATGTACACTGTGTGGGGTTCAGTAGTATAGGCACCAGAAGCACAATTGATTTGATTGACCTCAATTACAACCAAAGGCAATTAAGCAGTATAGACATCTAAGTGGAATTCATTAACTAAATACATTTTAAGAAGAGGGAAAAAGTGAATATTATAGAACACATTAATTATGTACACATTAATCATACCGAAAAAATATGCATATTGATAATGGGGAGGGACTCAGGATGTATAAAAACAATACACCCGTTGTGGTGAACAACAGTAAAAATATAATCCGGAAAATAATCGGGAATTAAATAAAAATAAAATAATTAAATAAAAAATAAATTCTAAAGTGTTGAACATAATTCAATAAATATTTTGAGTATAAAATCAGCCAATGCAATGCGGTATAATAAATGAATAGATTGTGTACTGCGGCAGAAACTGTAAGTACGTTGTCTGATATTTATTTGATGTAAATGAATAAATCGTAAAGCCATTTTTATTCGAGCCATTTTTATTGATTTATTTTATTAATTGCAAAGCGTTGATTAATTTATTTTATGTTTATTTCAATGATGAACTTTCATTTGGTTGCATGTACGCATTTTTGAAACGTAACAGTACACAGTTTTAAGTTTAATAACTGTTTCATTTGTGCTGCCTGAATTATTAAAGCACACAGCCATTGTTAGGGGTTGACGTTACCAGTAATTAATGAGCCACAAAAGGCATGCTTCAAACTGAAGGTACGTCCACCTTAGCAATGGCTCGGCCTAGTGTTTTATTTTAAATTAAGTGGGCTAATTAGGGAATTTAACTCTACTCTTGTACTTTAAAAACTAACGCCACTAAGTCCAACCCCTCGTAATCGTTGTCATTGTAGTGTTGTTGCTCCAGTTCATCTACTTGTTGACTCTCCTCTTGTACGTTAACAGCTAACACCACTAAGTCCAATCTCTCGTAGCCCAATATGGTCACCTAAAACACCCCAATAATAGAACCCATACGAATCCTAGAACCCCTAGACTATATGTCTGAAGATGGCCTGAAAGAGCTGAAACAATGGTCACAATCTGAACAATTGTACTATACGTGGTAGTAACAAAATAAAAACACTTCCAATTGATCTCATCATGGATTATCAAAGTAACGCTTGACTCAATCAATTAAAGTTTAGTGATAATTCTCTAGTTAAAAACAATAATCTTATAAAATTGCGACCGGTAATAGATTCACTGTTATCAAATTTTGTGTCAGTTCTTACGGAAGAAATACTTTCAATCAATGAGCAAATTTGTTACACACAAGTTCGGCATCATTAGAAACAAAAAATGCCACTGAAACCATACAAATGGAAATTTCAACGTTTTATTTTATCTGGAGTTATAATCTACGGCACTATAGATGTTTGAAAAAAAATTAGTGCGAAAATATCTGAGAAAACAACCTGGAAAATAACTTCAGGCTTTATTTCGAAAGCTAAGTCGCGTAATTTTAAGTTCACTATAACTTAATAATAAACGAATTCACGTGTTCGTAACATGTTTGCGTTTTGTATTTTTCGTATATCTAGGAAGAAGTGAAACATCTATCCTAAAAATCAAGTGACAAAAGGTATCCACTTCTATAACTTGTCATAAAAATGACACCTTTCGACTGAAAAGGAAATGCTGTTTGAGCAGCAAAACACAGCAAATATTCAATTATAAATAATAAATTTCAATAAACCCGATTCAACTTACGAGGTAGAGGTAGTTCCAAATCAATTTTGATATCAAAATCATGTGCGGAAAATAGATCTTCTTGTGACGTAACCTGTTGTTGTTGCTGTTGTTGTCCACTTGGCGGCTCTGTCCTTTCACGTTTCTTATCACCGATCATTCGTGTGCTATTCGTATCATTCATGATGGATTTCTCTTGTATGCTATTGATCACATGATTAGAATTGATTTGATTATGCTGAGCGTGTACCTGAGCAGCATTAGCTTTACTTGTATTGTGTTGTAATGATGATACATCATGTGGGAGATTGGACTGAAGCGGCACGTTACCAATAGGCGTATTATTTAGGTTAGGCGGGACTGATTTCTGCTGTTGAATTGGTGCTAAATCCAAAACCGCATGCGACTTACTAAAGTTCATTCGCGGTTTTGTTGAACGACGTGTGAATGGATCGTCAATCTAAAATAAATCATTCTACATATTTTAAATGTTATTGCAAAGTGCTTTGAATACGTATGCCCTAATACTTACATGTAAGAAATGAATACTTCGAACATAAGGTTAGCTACTTAAACCCAGTTTAATAAAAAATGACCTTTGTAAGATACGTGGAAATTTATACTAATCATCATTTGTTTGTTAGTAAATTTTTGACTTTGAAGCAAAAATATTTGATGATTTTTGCTTCAAAATAGGAGTAGGGATGTGTAGGAGTAAGAAGAGCCCTAACTGCTGAAAAAATGTACTTAGGGCTACCATTGAGTAAGTAATAAATAAAGATGAGTAAGAAAAGGATAGGAAAAACCCGACTACGTACGAAAATGGTATCCTCTCAATTGCTGTGGAGTGTTTAAAACTGCTTAAACTGCGGTGACTCCCATATGTTGACCAATTGGGACTATTGCTTAGCCAGGATACAAACTGATGTAACTAAACAAGTGGAGAACGTTATTTTCATGCGTGAGTGTACGTTTCCACTGTTGTCGGTTATAACATGCAGGAAATTGCAATAATATCAATAAGATAAAAAGAGATAGATATATAGCTGTATTAGAATGGCTGTCAATATACATTTTTAAGCAATTTAATATGTGTTTATAAATAGATTGTTTTCACACCCACATTCTTTAGATAAGAGATTTTCCCGGTTATAGACTATACTTGTGTATGCTTTCTGCGGTGAATCCCATAGGTTGTTCATTTTTATTTATGAACAATTTGATTTGATTTTATCTAATGGAACATATATTGTTTTAAAAATAAAAACGGTACACAAATTATTTTTTTTTTGGAATACGAAATAAATTAAAAATAATCTGCAGGCTGATTCTTATAAGTCTATATACTATTTACAGTTTTTACACATTTATAAAAAAGAGAGGAAATATGTAATATAATAGTACCCATTTTGTAGGGGTAAATTGCACGTAGCTCGAAGTGTATATATGGAAAAATTATGGGCTTTCAAAGGTATGCTAGAATGTATGCTAGTAATTACATCCCTACAGATATACACATGCTTACATTTATTTTGATATAAATCCTCATTAAAGAAATAAGCTATCCAGGTTTCGAGGTAAACTTACAAACACACACAGATCTACTACTAAACTTACAGATCTACTACAATTAGATAACTGTTAACTCTATTTTAAAATGTTTAATAACTTGAATCCTGAATCCTGACGGTGTATTCGTCTCTAAAAATTTTATGGCTGTCGGAATTGTAGGTAGAACCTACTACATAGTTGTAAAATGTGTACTATTTGAAAAATTATGATATTACTTCGAATCTAATATACGGTAAGCCGATCGTTTAATCATTTATTATTAATCTATAGAAGTTATGTCAAATAATACCGCTTCTTATGACTGGTCCATATATGCGTATGCAAACATTCGTATTCGTTGCCGAATGTTTGTGAACGAACATTTGCAAATCACCTGTCTAGACTTATTTTACTTGATCAGTACATTAGTCAAATAAATGTAGATTATGTATTATTTTCAGTGTATTTACTTACTATCAGTACAGCATAATTAAACTTTGTATTTGTGTAAGTGTAGCAAGTAAGAAGGATTTGCAGGTTGCAACGGCCGGATAGTTTCCCTTTTCATTAAATAATTATTTAATATTTCAAAAAGAAGCGCCAAAACAAGAGATGGTGAACAGCAGAATGAGGTAGGCAGTAATGTAGAAAAAAATAATAGATACTTTACGACCCCAGTCGTATATGAATTTGACCAAAGAAATATGTAATACAATTTTATTTTTCTTAATTAGTCTTTATTAAATTAATGTAACTTAAAGAAAAAGAAGTAAGTATATTTGATACCCTGTAGTCTTAATCAACAGTATTTAATAGGAATTACAATTACAACAATTATAGAAAAACCAGCAACTATCCCTGGCGCATATCAATTGGACCAAAACTTAAGTGCAGAGATAAATGTTTATTTACCTAGCAAAACTGCATACCTAATATTGTGTGACAAATTATATTTTATCAAGGCACTGAACAGATAAATGCTAGTAGTATTGGAGATATTACAGATTAGTTAGCTGTCAAAGTGGTTCGCGGAAAGCCGCCATCCGACGATATGCGAAATTCTATTGTTGCTGCCCACAAAAATGGGCCATCTGGGCATAGAATTGCCCAGAATTTAAGTATTCCGCAATGAATGGTGCGAAATATAATTTCGAAGTTTAAAAAAACTGGAATTATTCAGATAAAAGTAAAACCGGTCGTCCCTCGAAGACTACAAAAAGGGATGCGCGTGCTCTTCGGGCACTTATTAAACAAGATCGCCGGGCTTCCTCCCGGGAATTGGTTGTCAAATGGGTAAATGCGTTTGGTAGACCAATTTCGAAAGATACTTGGTTGAGAAACATGAAAAAAAAATGGGATAAGGATTCTACAAGGTAGGTAACTTTTAAAAATTATAACACAATCAAATTTATTATTTTACTTTAGGCGACGGAAAAACCACTTCTTTCGCAAAAACAAAAACGAAATTAACTTTGATGGGCGAAAGAGCACAGAAACTGAGTGGCACGTAAATGGGACTCAATCATATGGAACGACGAATCTAAGTTCGAGTTAAGTGTTGGTGGTACACGAAGTAGAATCATACGACTGCGAGGCGAAGAATATTACAGAGGATGCCTGAAAAGAAAGGTTAAATTTCCGACATCTTGATGGTATGGGGATTTATGAGAGTTGGTCGTCTTCTCTTCATTGACGCATCCGTCAATGATGCAAAGTACAAGATAATTTTGCACGAAGAATTGTTGCCTTCCATTAATACAAGTGAACTGCCAGAAGGGGATTTTGTTTCAACAGGTCGGCGCAGCTTTCCATACTACTAAGATTGTAACATCATGGTTACAGGAACTAAATATTCCTGTGTTGAAATGGCCTTCAAGCAGCTCTGATATATCCCCAATAGAAACCCTCTGACATTAAATGAAGAAAGTACTTCGAAAGAATCCAGTCCGCACTATCCTCGAATTAAAGATAAAGATTCGGGAACTTTGGAATCATTTTCAACCACAGTACTGTAAAACATTATAAGGCACCATGCCAAAACGAACTGCTGCAGTTTTAAAACAAAAAGGTGACAAAGTACTGTACTCAGTGTGAAAGTTTTGTTCCAATTGATATGCACCAGGCATTTTCGTTTTTCTTCCCTTGGTTTCGTAAGTTTTACGTTGATAAACATTACACTAAATAAAATTCTACGAGAACTTTATAGTCTAAGATCCGGCATTAAAAAAATATACCCTCATCTGTTAATTGAATGAAATAATTTTTTATAGGCTGATTTT
>WYDF02113842.1:0-10317 GCA_009867245.2 Adranes taylori
TTCAGGCTTATTACGTTTTATAATCTCATAAAGATCAAACTTTCTGTCATTGAGATTAAATGACAAATTTTGTAATTTCAGTCAAGAAATCATTTCTGATTTTGTAGAATTCTTAGTTGGCACCTTATTTTCTATAACAGAGTGGTACGAGACATTATCCATAACTACGTTAAAAGTTAAAAAAAATAAATAAAACCTTATGTTAATTATTTTTAAACGAGTAGATAAGATGTTCACATAGTTCTGAATGAGAATTATTATACGAGATAATATATTGTAAACTTATTATATAAAATATGTACTTCGAGCTTTTAAAAAATTTAGAAGTTTAAACTAAATAATATATAAAAAATAAATTCCAAAATAGAAATGTTCAGTAATAGGTGCAACGCTACTGATCTTTTTAATATGAGAGAAACTAGAGAGCCTATTTTATGACATCTAGTAAATTTGGTGCAATATTTTTTTTTATTACTGAATTTTGTGCATTTCTTTGCATGTTCCATTTCGTGCTGTCTATTGAAGTAAAAAAACTGGGGTTGCACTACCTTACAAAAAAAAATTATAAAATAATTAATAAGGGCTATTTTTATCAATAATTTACAATAAAAAAAATATCTATATTAACTATTTGCGTTATTAGATGCATTACGGTAGAAAGTAGTAATAGGGATCACATTCCAATCGCATTCCTTTCGATCATCTTCTTTCAAAAATCGCACTATACATTATATTTTAACGAAAATAGGTACATATGTGCACCTAACGAGTCCACTGAACGTGTACACTGAAGGATAAATGTAAAGAAGACTATTAAATTTAAATACAATAAAAAATACTATCAAATCTATTTCGGAGTAGAAAATCTACTCGGATCTTGATTTTTTTAAATAGGCATATTAAAAACAGTAATGTAAAATGCAGAAGAATATCTTATTGCTGAAGTCACTTTCATTCAACTTTTCTTACATATAACCAGTGGAAAGCACGTAATAATTCCTATTAATCCATTTGCGAGAATATATACTTAAAAAGTATTAATAAGGGCGTAGTATAATATCTAACAATGAAATGCGTAGATGATAAACAATGAGAAATATTCGATAAAACACTATAAACACAAATCATATAGCGCTTCATATTATATTCATTATTTAAAAAAGTTACCATGAGAACTGAACATTTCGAACAATACAAAGTTCTTTTCGTGATGCGATATGTACAATTACGTGATCCAGAAGATGCAATCATATCGTACAATCAACCATATTAGTAGCTTTTTCTGTTTCTAATATTAGATCTTACGCTACACGATGGCCATATAATGACATAAATTAATTTAAATAACTGAAAATCGTGATTCTAATCATAAACAAAATATACAATAATCTTATATCATTTTGAGTCATTAAACTATACGAAATATTTGTAGATAATAAAATATTAAATTATTTGTCACCTTGGGGATTGACAACGACTTTGAAGGCGGATGAGATGAGTGAGACATGCAACGTCAGAAAAGACGAAAGACCAATCCCCACACCTGCTCCATGCAAGCTGTAAAGGGATCTTCAAATCCTAGGGACCCAACCCGACAAAATGAACATGAGGCGCTGTAAAGACGTTCCACGTGAGGCTAATGACTTAACTGCGGGAAATAAGCTGTTACGGAAATGCCTCCATATAGAGGAAACCGGACGGAGTTTAGGAAGACGACCAGGCTACGACTGCGGACTAAAAATCTAAGAATTGCGACATGGAACGTCTTCAGCTTGAATCGAGTGGGAACGTTTCGGCATCTATAGAACCAACTTAGAAAAAAAAGAGCATAATATTAACATGGCAACTCTACAAGAACCATTTCGTTGGAAAGAGAACACGATCTCCTATAGTAAAGATTACTCTATCTTCTATAGCTCTGCACCTAACATTATGGAACCTGATTTATGGCCCACAAGAAAAACAAAGCGGTAGTACTGAATTTAAACCCATCAACGGACGATTGTGCAAGACGTCCGTGCACAATCAACGGACGATTGTGCACGCTTAGACTCAAAAGGAAATTCTTTAATATGTCATTTGCGTTCATGCACATACCGAAGATTCTGAAGATGACGAAAAAGAGACCTACTAGAACGTGCATATGGGAATACACCACAGAACGACGTCAAATAAATTCTAGGTGACATGAATGCCAAGGTTGGCCATGAAGAAGGCTTCAGGCCGTGTGTTGGGAACCACAGTCTCTACCAAGAGTGCAAAGGTATTAGACTCAAACTTGTCGACTTTACTATCGACAAAATTCTTTCACTTAGCAGCCCTAGTTTTCAACACGATAAACATCCATAAGACAGCATGGAAATCATTAGGTGAGTAACATCCAATCAAATAGATCATATGTTGATCCAAAGAAGACATGCCACCGATATGTTTGACTTTAGGACATGTAGAGAGCCCGACGCAGATACTGATCACTATATGGTCTTAATCAAGTACGGAGAAAAAGATCTCTAAGGCAAGAAACAGCCGAATGGAAAGCACTTTAAACTCGAATTCATTATCAAAGACGCTTAATATTTCAGTAAAAGATGGAAGAAAATATCCAGAACAGCCCCGGCCTTGAGTATGAAGATCCTAAAGAACATTGGCACGACCTGAAGACTGCATTGTTAAAGGTCACAGAAGAGACGCTTGGGTATAATAACAACACTAGGATGAGCGGATGGTTCAACGACGTCTATGAGAGAGCAGTGAAAAAACAAAATGAGGCTAGGAGGGAAATGTTACAGAGAGACACAAGAGCAACCAGACTAGATTACAACAGTAAAAGAAGAGCGATCCGGACCTTGTGCAGATACAAAAAGAGGGAGCTGGAGAAAGAGAGACTTGAAGAACTAACTAAGTAACGACCACGACCAAACAGATGTGAGGAAACTTTATAAAGGATTTAAGGAAGTGAAAAAAGAGTGGCAACCCCACACAACTATGTGCCCCGACATTGGAGGTAACCTAATTCGGGATCTATATGGTGTCCTGGAAAGATGGAGAAGATACTTTAGTGAGCTACTGAATGCTAATACAAACACCCAAGACACTCAACCTTTAGAGATGGAGGACATCACACACGGGAACGGGTCAGAGCCTACTCAGAACGATGTAAAAGAGGCCGTAAAGAAAATGACCAATCATCGCGCCACAGGAGACGACCGACTCCAGGCAGAACTGTTCAAGTATGGAGAAGCGAAACTCACCTATAAAATGTACAACCTTATTAAAAACATTCGGTCAAGAGAGGAAATGCAAGAGGAATGGACTTCTACATAAAAAAGGTGATAAGACGCATTGCGGAAACTATAGAGGGATATCGGTTTTCAATGTAGGGTACAAGATTTTCGCGTACAAGTCCTCAATGAGAGATTAAACGCTTAAACAGAAGCTTCTGAAGGCAGATTCTGGAGAAGTGTTATGCATAACAACACTTCTACAACGTAACAGTCCACCTGTAACGTAACTGTTAACGTACCGGTCAGCTGTATGTCGCTTTTAAAGTCTATGGCAGTGTGTCCCGTCATCAGCTGTACCACGCGATGGAGAAACTCTGTATACCACAGAAACTGAGACAACTCGTACGAATAACGTTGCTTCATACTAAGAGTAGAGTCAAAATACATGGAAACCCTTCCGAGAAATTTGATATCTACAATGTTCTCAAACAAGGGGACTAATTATCAGATACCCTGTTAAACATCGCCTTGGAATCCGTCATGAGGAAATTACTAACAAACCCGAGAGACATAGTATTTAATAGAATATCCCTTCGCTGATGACATGTTAGCCACACACATAAGACAACTAAAAAAGAACGTACAAACTCTCGAGAACGAAGTTAAGAAAATGGGGCTGCACGTCAACAACGAGAACATACGAGAACAAAATATATGATAAATACTAGGAACTCAATCAGATGGCAGATGACACATTCAATGGTTACCAAAAGGTCCATGCATTCATATTTTTTGCAGGCATCCTAACACACGACAACAAAGTACCCGACGAAATTAAAGCAAAAGTAGCGGCCGGGTACGGGTACTTCTTTAGCTTCCAGAAGCTACTTAAGCCTTCTCTTGTCTCTAAAAAATTTAAACTTTTGGCGTATAAAGCCATTAGCAAGCCAGTTGTCTTGTATATCTAAGAAACCTGGACTGTCAGGAAAAAAAGAGGAGAACCTAATGTGCGCCTGGGAGAGGAAAGTCCTTCGCAAGATTTTTGATCCTATAGACGAGAATAATGAGTAGCGAATAGAAACCAATAAAGAACTGGAAGACCTCTATAATGCTACATCGTTCATCTCAAGACATCAAGGCTAAAAGACTATGTTGGCGCGGCCACGTCCAGCGAATGGGAAATCAGTGAATGTCAAAAACGTTCTTAACTCAAGACCTGTAGGAAGAAAATCCGTCTGCTGTCCTAAACTTAGATGGCTAGGAGTCCGAAACTGCAGACAGTTGGCTATCCGGAGAGACGGCTGGCGAAAATCTATAGTAGACAAAGCCCAGGTTCTTAATGGACTGTAGCGTCACCAAAGTAAAGTAAGTTATTTTAGATCGTCCTGGTAATGTTTACGAAATCTATTTCAAGTACCAAACTATAAATATCTTTTATGGTACACGCCATTATTGGCAAGACATATCACGTTCTCGGCGAAACCCCTTACGCTATATAAATACGAGTGCTATTTTGGAAATTGTTTCAGACCAGTGCTCTTTTCTTGTGTAGCCTTCATTCGACTCAACTCCGCCTCCATCACAGAGTAAAATTTGGATCCCCGATTTTCTAAACGCTCATTAGTAACATTTTTAACAAAAACAACCTCACAAATGTCCCATGTATTCAAGTATTCCATACATTCCCCGAATAAATACTTCAATAGTCCTAAAAAAATTAATTCAGAGTATTACCATACAAAGCGTAATATCAAACAGGCACTTATGAATATAGTGGACACAATCAAGGAGAAAATAGAATTTTCAAACTATTATTTCCGTTATATAGAAAGTTGTGGGCGAATTTCAAGTTCTATACTCAAACTTACTGAATACATACCCAAAAGAGGTCAAGAATATTCACACTCTATTAACTCAATGTTCTAAGACCAATTTGTTTGGTTATAAAATCCCCTGAAACATCTTCCTTAAGAAAAATTTTCTGACAACTGTGAACAAAAACTGCACACTCATTCTGAATATCCCCGATTGTATTGACTGTTCCTCTATTCTAAAATACCAAACAAAGTTTTTGAAAACCTTAAATGACAACCTCATACGAAAAATATTCAAGTATCTTCTAGCCAATGGAAAACTACACATAAAAAAACCATCATAATTTCTAACCAAAAAAGATTTGAGTTGTATTTCATGATACCGATCGATCACGTCATTCGCGTTAACCAGTTTAGGTTCAAAACGTTTCATTCCGTGTATTATCCACTCTGACCAGCAATCACTGCTATCTGACTTGATCTGATGCTTTAGAGCCAGCCTTAGAAAATTCTACTCAACTTCCTCATCCTCACAACACTTGAACTGACGAAAGCATAAAATTCTATCTGCTCCACGTGCATCAACGTAGGAAATTTCTTTTCCTTTTCTAGTAAAATGAAAAAAAGTCTAAAATGCATTCTGCAGAAATTTAAATTGGTTTCACAGTATCCAATTCCAAGCATTTTAAAACTCCTCAAATTTCAGGACAGACGTGACCCGCTCTTTAAACTGCTATCTGACAATTTTCATTGCCCATGCTGGGCTGATTATAAAATTCCATGAACTCAATCTAATGCACCTTACAACTCTTGAGTTGACCAAATCATACCTATTCAATCATTTCATCCACATCGAGGTAAGAAATTCACGCGGTTGTTCCTCAAAGCTCTGTACTCAACCCATTACTATATATCAGATATTGTCATGAAATACTTCCAAGGCATATTCAAGATTGTCGCAGATCAATGTATGCCGATGATTAACTTTTCGGCTAACCCAAATTACTAAACAGTCAACATCCGTATTTAGCCTCAATATATTTTCCGACTGGAAAAAGAAGTGATGAATCACATCGATCTCAGTAACATCTCGAGCTACTTTAATTCTTCCCTACAATAAAAAAAAAACACCAAAATCCATCTGAAATCCGGCTGGGCCTAGAAGAAGAATCCGTACCACTTTGGAATGAAACAATACATTCAGTAGAACTTACATTCAGAAAAATTTGTTAAGACCTCATTAATCCTGAGAGGGCAACTTAATCCTGCCCTACGAGAAGCGTCTAAAAATCTGTAACGTCAAAGTACTTTCCACGGTTCTTGTAATAAAATCACATTTCTATAGCCTACTCAAAATTCATTTCTATAATCATCTCACAATTATCTTCCATAATTAAGTCATTGCCTATTGAATCTTTTTTAGTCCAATGCGCATATATTAAAATATGTACTAAAAATTGTTGCAAAAAATGTTAGATCATTAAATAGATCATTTGTTTTGTAACAATATGAAAACTACGTTCTAAGTGTAACAAATACTGTTTTATACGGGTTCTGTTATCATGCGATATATAATATTGAATTACAAACTATCAATTTGATTTTATTTGTCAATATATGGGTTAATTAATAAATTGCAAATATGTTTTACATAAACGACATTTTTAAGTGTTATTTCTTTTAAAACACTTTTATTGGTGTAACCATTTTCGATGGAATAAGCAATGAAAGTTATTTTACAAATATACATTTAGTGCTTTTGAGTGCTGTTTAATTTATAAAATTCTTCAGGCTCTAAGTATGGCCGCGGCGTGCCTTGAGCCGCCCTTGTGCGAACTCTAGAAAACTGACATCAACCGACATGAAGTCGGCAACTTTCAGGCTGTTTTTTCTATCCATTCCCGTAAAACGTTTATAAAAACTCGTAAAACGCTGCTTTCCATGTTAAAATTATATAAATATTAGCAAAAAGAAAGATGTTTTGAATGTAAGTTTTTTAAACCTTCACAATTTTGAGCTCAGACCCTTTAAAAGTTTCTGTATGACATGGGATTTGCGAAAAACGAGTACTGTACCATATAGAATTATACTTTTTGCTAATATTTATATAATTTAAACATGGAAAGCATCATTTTAAGAGTTTTGATAAAGAAGAAAAATTGCCCTACATTGTATTCAGTAGAGCTTTGCCGCCAAAAAACCATTCCGACCGTTTAGGCTCATTGTGGAATGGAACGCATATGAAGAAACATCCCGAAAGTGGCTGACTTTATTCGTCGAAAACTAATACTGTACCATTGTATGTTTGCAACATGTGCCCATCTGATATACTTTCCACGTCAATTACATTACTAATGTAAACAGCACAAAGCCAGCAATGCAAAAATAATTAGTGGCCTGTATTCTTAGAAAAAAGTGTACAAAACTGTATTTACGTATAAACGATAGCAAAAAGTGTCTTTTATAACGTTTCCATCTCCACTCGTTCAAGGACAATGAATATAAATGTCTAAAAATACCCCGAAAAATAATATTAAAATTAATGTTTTCTTTTTACATTGAAATTACTCAGATTAGAGCTCAACTCAGATTAGAGTTCTACAGTATAATCCTGTCTTCCATATATAATTTTTTTGTCGTGGTTCTACTGGCGGCGTGCGTCTGACTCTTGTTTCCTGTGGAGTCTAAGAGTTGGCTAGCGTCCGATTGATGTCGTTAGATGGTGATGTCATAAGCAGTTTGTGAGGTCTACAGCCGAGTTCGGTAGCATCAAGTGAAGTCCCTTACCAGCTGCACCATCCATCCTATGCTGAACGGATGTGGTAGTTTAGGATCGTGCAGTTGTATCTGAGACAATTGGGGTAGTTGAGGGCCCTATGGGATAACATCAAGTTGACTCCTGGTAGAGCCTGCTGCACTTAAGTAACTTCCTGTTGGCCGTTTTTTTTAATTGAAAGTTTTAAGCTTAGTTATTAAATTTAAATTATATCATTTGATGAACATTTAATTGTCAAAGGAGCACGCATAAAGGTTTTAATTGAACGTTATACACTTTGTTAATGAATTTAGCTTATATATTGTTGATGAACATTTAATTGTAAGCGCATTTAATTGTCTAATTTCAAATATTATTTTTTTGATCCGTGTATTTGAGATTGTCCTAGTCCGGTCTATTGTCCTAGTCCACTTCACCTTTTAAAAATTATTTCGATACAATGAGACCTATTCAAAACCATAGCAGTCTAACGATCCAACATATGGATTTGTACATTTTCATCAAATGGAGAAAAAGGTACAAAGGATGGACCGTGAAGAATTGCCATTTTATCCACTTTTCTCGAAAAGTAAGTATAAAACTTGCCGATTTATAATTATTGTTTATTTTTTCAAATGAACGAAATTTCACGATTATTTTTTTCAAATTTCCATCATTTCATTAAAAATTTCATTAATTTAAAATTATTGTTTACTTATTTATTTTTTCCAAATGAATGAAATTTCACGATTATTTTTTCAAATTTCCATCATTTCATTGAAAATTTCATAAATGTTTTATGCAATGTCCCATAGCTCCACCTCCGTTTTTTCAAATTTTTTTAAAATAAAAAAAGTAAATTCTCTATACAAAATATTCTTAATCTCGTCGAGGGAGATGTCATTTTCTTAAGAAAGTAGGGGAGCGCAGGGTAATATCGTACACCTACCTTTAAACATCATTTTCTTTGAATCTATTTAATACAAGACAGAGTATTATGTAGCAAGTCGTCCTAAATTTAGTCTAGTTTTATATGAGTAAAGCACATTCAAATGCGTGCACATACTACATACTACAAAAGCGTCAAAAACAAATGGTTTTATAAAGTTATATGTACGGAATTAACCGACACTTGCGTGTAATTCCGTACCTACGTTGTTTTAAGGCCCCAAATAACATGATTAAAGGTTCTTTTACAAATAAAACGTTTAATTAATTATAGATGTTGGTATATATATTTCGCGCCACAACGCAAAGTATGTGCCCACTTTTCGCATGCCACACATCTGTACCATAATTCTTTATTATTACCAAATTCATCACATATTCATTAACTCGGGCATCCTTCGCCTTTTGAAGGTTTCTCCACTTCCTCCTTAAAACCAAAAAAAAGGACCATAGAATAAAAATCATAATGAATCAACCAAGAACAAAGACTGGATTGTCATCAACAAACCCATCTAACCACAAACCACGCACAAACCAAAAATTACTCCATACAATAAACAATAAACTACTCCATTTACTCCAGAGAAAACAGAAAGCCCTCATAACTGGAAGAGTCAACAACACCTTTAACACACAATACACAACAACAATAAGAAAGAATAGGTATGTAGAAATTAAATTAAATTGTTTTATATAAAGTCATATAATTTCTCATATCTACCAGCCTGCCAAACATAATTATATCTTATTGTAAACATTCAATCTTCCGCAAAAAAAAACTAATATCTTATTTTAATGAAGTGCACGAAAAATCTATACAATGTTATGATTATATTTGAAAATAATTTTAAATTTACTGATAAGATACTTGTTTGATGGAATAAAAATAAAATATATAATAAAATTACTTATTTTAAGTTTTAAGAAAGCCACAGGTTTTCCAAGAAACGAATATTACAGGCAATTAAAATTGCAAGCAAATAATAATAAGCAATCTGAGAAAGGAGTAATCTGTACCACAGGGGGCAGACATTTCTAGTAAATATACTATTATTATTAGAAGCAGGTGACTGCTTAGCACAATTTTCGAAACGTTTAAAATGTAATTAAACTATTTGGATGTGGATATTTTAATACTGTAACTATGTTTAGAAAATATTTAACAAAACATTGTATAAAGTATAAAGATGAAAAAAGCTTAGAGAATACTTAATAAATAATGGCATAGAAGTAAATGGACTAAAAAAGCAAAACATTTACTAAAAATATTTTAATTACTAAGATAATTTAAACTTTCATAGAAGGATGTTAGTTTTTTTTTTTAGTTTCTACAAGCAATTACAACTTGTTTATGCTATAACTTAGGAAAAAATATTGCTGAAAAAAACTACAAATAAATGTAAAAAGTATTGAAGCGGTGGGGATAAAAACAAGTTTGGAAAGAGAAGAATTAAACTTAGTGGCAGTGTACATAAGACCTTCAGTAATACCTGATAATGAATTATCAGTTCCAGGCTGAAGAGGATGATAAATCCTAAAGCCTCCTTTAAACAAACTCACCAATCTCCCAACAATA
>WYDF02113853.1:0-23514 GCA_009867245.2 Adranes taylori
TAAACGCGACGCGTACCTAACGTGGCGCCTGGGTACAGACAAGAGATAACCCTTATTGCAGGTACGTCCATGTAGAGAGTTTTTCAATATTCTAAGAACTTATGTATGTATTCAAAAGAGTAGATACAGTACGAATAGTACAGTTTGTGCATAAAAACAAACAATTCAACTGTTGTTAGTAACAACAGTTGAATTGAGATTTTAAAAATTATAGTTCAGTCAGTTTAGTGTGGGAATCCTCAAAGTGTCTTCGACTACAATCTAATGCAAAAATGTTAGTTTAAATATTTAATCTTAACTTTAAATTATGTGCTACAGGAGTTAAGGCTTGATTAGTTTTGACTACATATTATTTTTTTAAGATGGTGAACTTATAACTATTCTCATAATTAAAAAACCATCTTTTATAACAATATTATGTTTACTGAACTTAACAGCTATATACTATGTTTGTACGTAATTTAAACAATTATTTTAATTTAATTTCTTTTAAAATGTCTTTATTCATTTATTCCCGTTGTACATATCGTTTTATTTTCACCAACAGTTGTATTTTTATTTTAAACTAATTAAATTAGCTCTACTTTTGAGTACCTCCGTCACGACCCAAACCAGACGTAACAATATGTGTAAAATTTTTAATTATTTTTTGTCCTGCTTTCCGCTGTGTCGTACCAGTTTTCTTAAATATGAAGTATGTCGTGGTTGTAAAAACATTAAGAATAGATCAACCCCCAAAGTGATTAAGCGTCAATACCCAAAATCGCATTGATGCTCGTTGTGTATATGGGTTGACAATGAGAAGAATAAAGTGATAAAATTGGAAAGCAAATTTAGTGACTGTGTAAAAATGAAGACAATTATACCAGATTTGTCTGCTAGAAGTATAATTATGTACTTGGCAAAATTATGGATAATGAGAGAAAGAGAAAAGATAGAGAAGGTCCAAATAGGATCCCAAAAGTGAATAATTGGAAAGAATAAGTCTAGACCAGCAGAAATTATCCTCCATAAACTTGAGAAGTACATGTCTAGCAGGCATTACGAAGATGGAAAAGTTGAAAATACAATGATCATAGAGAAGATGATAAATTGCCTAGGAAAATTTATTTGTAGAAATGGCTTGTGATAGAAGAGCTTACAAGAGTTTGTGGCTGAGGATTAGAAAAAGGACATATAAAAGAGCAGTATGATCGTTAGAAAGATCATATGAAAAATAATAGAAGAGGGGTGTCATGAATTAGGCAGAAGCATAGATGAGGGATGTGGAAAATCAAAAGTGGGATATAAGAATAATTAATAAATAGTAAGAATATGAATAGATTTAAGTGCATAAAAATAAGAAAGTGCAGAGGAAGATTAAGTGTCAGGACCTATTTAAAAAAGAAAAAGATTGCAAAATTTGATGTGAATGTGAGGAAAAGGTACTGACCAGATGAGACTGCAACTTTGTTGAGATGTGTGGTAAGCAACAGAAAAAGTAAGATCATTAACTGGAAGAATGTGAAGGATTGAAATTGAGTAGGAACGAGAATATTGACTGCAATTTCGCTGTCGCTGTGCTTGAGACGGAAAGGCAAGAAATTAAGAGTAATCATTAAAATGAAGGCGAAAAAGAAGAGGTGGCAAAGGTAGATAAGGAAGAAAGATAGTGTGATAATATTTAACCGTTTAGTGATAAAATCGCTTGCTGAAATCACGGTTCCGTTTCCACTCTGCCTCACCTTTCATATGACAAAGCAGAAGGACATTATTCTAGCATAAAATATGTGAAAATTTCGAACTGGGAAAATTTTGTATCAAATCACCATACTTATAGTGTACAATTACGTTACTAAGCGGCCGATTAACAAGCTTCTAAATCATTTCCAGGTCTTATTATTTGCCATATTAGCAATAGAAGGAAGTCAAAATGCTTTCTAGATGCTGTATGATACACGGTTTTTGAGATATGGCCGACAGCCATTTTTGAAATTTAAATAAAAATGTAAACTTTCATACGTAAATATAACATTTATTTCCAAATTTTTCGATTTGAGTACAATATGAGCATTACAAGATTTTGTCTTTTAGTAATTAAACTTATAATCTAGTTTGTTTAATATTATATAAATATTACATTATTAAGATAATTATCTATGTTAATTAAGATATTATCTATATTAATTATTATAATTAGTCAAAAAATCTACAAGACATGATTTGTAAGTGTAATTATAAAATTAGTATGAGAAAAGGGATAGAATATAATATTTTGTTATTTTTAAATACATTATAATAATATATGAAAGAAATGTAGAAATATTATGATTTATGTACAAGAATATAATGTTTAAATAGTAAGTTCAAAAATATTTATATAAAAGCACCTACTCAAACTTTTAAATATATACACGCATTTGTTTAACAAAATTATGTCTTATTATTTTATTCTGATTTAATTTAAATGAAACAGTGATTACAATAATTCTGATTATTAACGAATTTGGAGTGTAATTGTTTTAATTTTCGTTAAAAATTGAATATAAATTGAATGTACTTAACCACTACAACAGAAGAAAATCAAATTGTTTTAGAAAAGATCAAATATTTTACTTCCAGATATAATAAAATATCTGCCGTGTAATACTGCTAGATTTCTCAAAAATATAAGAATTTTACATTTCGATTCATGCAATGAAAACTTTGAAGCCGTATTGTGAAGATAATGATGAAAAATTGATGTTTATATAGCTATTGTGTACATTATAAATATATTTTTTAAGTCAAAATGAAGCTTAGAACATAAATTGTCAAGATGGCTACTAAGTAGGTTACAGGTACCTTCAAATTTAATATTTTTTTTCATAAAAGTAATAATAACAAAGACTTAGATTTTTTTTCACATTCAATGGTGCAGATTGTTTGCATCGGCTTTTTTTATTCAAAAAATATTTTGCATGCTCTTTTTCCTATTTATTTTTTTGATTTGCCACTGTATTTTATTTTAAGCAAGAGACCATGCTTTGAATTCAAAGTCACTCATTTCCTATTTTCACTCATTTCCAGTGCATGCTCTTTTTCCTATTTATTTTTTTGATTTGCCACTGTATTTTATTTTAAGCAAGAGACCATGCTTTGAATTCAAAGTCACTCATATTTCAATGAAGATATAAAACTATGATGAAGTAGAAATTAATATATGTTGGTACCATGTGTTCGCTGTGCGGCATCGAGATTTTGAAGTAAATAAAACATACCGTTCATTGCTTCTAGGAGGTATGGTTGCCAGACGTCCGTCTATCGACCGAACAATCCGGTTTTTTTCATGTTTGCACGGTGTAGAAAATCTGGGTAAAATGGACAAAAGATTGTCCGGTTTAAAAGAAATTTCGCGTAGTATCTGGCGCTTGGGCCAACAACCAATTCAACAAGTTGGATTGTAATTTGTATGTAGATATATATCGCGCACGCCGCCTTCTTGCTCCCGCAACTGCATGTGATATGCAGCTCCCGTCTATATATCGCCCGACCCTCTTATGCGCTCGTTCAATCGCTAATTAGTTCCAAGAGTAGTCACATGACGCTCTGAATTATATCAACGTCATCTATATTTCATTGTTTGTGTTGCTATCGTGTTAGTGTGTTCAAAATGGAAGGCGAGGAACCATCTACCAACGAAGCAACTCCACCTAAGAAAGTACGAAGAGTTTGGTACTATGATGTTGATTGGAAACCGCGTTTTTTTTTGGTTAAATAAATCTGACAAAGACAACAAAAAAGACGATTGCAAATTGTGTAAAAATAGGTTCACTATAGCTTATAACGGCTTGAAAGCACTAACCCACGACGCTGCGCCAAAGAAGCACACAGAGTGTGAAAGCGCTGTAGCCATGTCTCAGCGTATGAAGTCTTTCATTGCAAAGTGAAAAAGTTAGTGTTGCCGAATGAACTGAGGTTTACCACAGTATCAAGCACCACACTTCTTATGTTGCTCAAGATTGCTCCTTAAAAGTATTAAAACAAGTAATTAACAATTAAAATATCGTAAAGCAAATGACAGGAGGAAGCAATAAATATACGGCTTTGGAAAACCAAGTTTTATTTCCATATTCAATGGGATTTGTACAGGAACATTTAAAGAATGAAGTTCCCTTTTCCGTCGCTACTGATGCTTCAAATAAAGGAAATAGAAAATCCATTCCAGTCGCTATTCAGCATGCCACACCAAAAAAAACGGTATATGTCATAAAATTTTGGATTTTTACGAAGACTAATTCGAAGATTCTACATCTATTAAGGAACGTTTATGTGAAGTCATAGATAAATCACGACTCCCATGGAGCAGAGTAACAGCATATGAATAGCTGCTCATAA
Source organism: Adranes taylori (assembly GCA_009867245.2). Lineage (NCBI taxonomy): Eukaryota > Metazoa > Arthropoda > Insecta > Coleoptera > Staphylinidae > Adranes > Adranes taylori. The sequence goes on from WYDF02113853.1 coordinate 4,357, forward strand.
TAGCTGCTCATTGCAATGACCACATATTTCAGAACTGCATTAAAGTAATGCCTGTTAATGTTAATGTCGGAAATATAGTGATGAAAGAATTTGCAGAGTTCTCTTGTTCGGCAAAGAAACGAGGAGAGTTGAAGGGGTGCTTAGATGTTTACGAGGGCGCATGCAGAGGAAGTCATCCGTCACAATCCTACATGGCGGCTTACGTTATTTAAAGCTCTTGATAGGATGCTTTGATCGAGGGGAACATTGGAAAGGTACTTCGTAGAACGAGGTTCTGATAATTACCTTACGGCTCTTTGGGCTATCTTTGGGCTATCTTATCAGACCAAGAAAACAACATTTCAAGTGAAGCTAATCCTAGTTACAATGAGCTATATTTGTATTTCACTCATAACTTTATGGATTCTTTTACAGAAATTATTCTGATGTTATTGTAAGAAAATAAGTGAAAAACATTTCGGAATGAAAGTCCATATGCCATTAAGGAAAGGCTACTTTTCAGACCATGAATTGGAAGAATTTACCAAAAACGCTACAAATGTTTACCAAATAGCACTAGCTTATATAGAGAAGTGGTACCCGTTTGATAATCACAATTAAAAAACTTTTAGTTGTTTGGATCTCGAATCCGGATGATTGTCCACGCTGGATCAACTGCTCGAACTATGGTCAATATCTCCATGGAACCATCAAACTCCTCCCTGACCATTTTTACGAAGCACTAACTGCACTTCAAAGTGTTTTTTCTTCACTTGAAGGCAACTCAATTAATATGTGGTGCATTTTTTTCGAAAACGAGGAAGCACCGAATTTGTTGAAAATTATGCAGTTTGTCTGTAGTATTCCTGTATCCAGCGCTTTTGTGGAACGGGAAATGTATGGACTGACATTGTAAAAGTGAATTGTGCGTTTTATTCGATATAAGTGCTAGTTGCACTGAATTCGAAGATGCCATCTCATGCAATAAACCTTTGTTAAAAGCAGTGCTAAATATAAATATATTTACCGAATGCTAAATATATAAAATATAGATTGTAAGCTCTTTTGTAATTTTCAGTAATATTTATCAGCTAATAAAGAAAATTAAAAATTGTCCGTTTTTTTTCTCAAACATATCTGGCAACCCTACTATGGGACATAGTAACTCATTTCCATCTATATTAGTTTCTAACAAATAATTGATTAATACAAGACTATGGCAGCTGTAATCAAACTACTAACGAACCAATCTTCACCGCTTATGTTGCAAATTTTACGACTTATGTTAGAAACTTTATTTTACTTTGCTTTATTTTATTCTAAACAAAATATGTAGCAACCACAAAAACTATAAAACCTTTACTTTTTTTGCAATGATGAAATAGAAAATCGAGCTTTTTTTATCTTGCTTGAAAGACAAATCTACGAAGTGTTTTTATAAATGTTTGATACATTTATTCAGATATTTGTTTGGGGTCCGTAACTCGTGACACAGAAAAAAATTTAACTAAGTAGTAACTACTCTGTCAGGATGTCTATTATACTTATTATGTATATCTGGCAATCCTAGATAAGTAACAAAACTAGCAGTTTAGAGAATTACATTACGATTTAAAAACTATTTTTCGCTTTTAAATTATACATTTGTTTAATTAAGATTTAAATACATTTTTCAATAAGTAAAATGATGTATTTAATACGGAACACCAACAATTCAGGCCAATTTCTCAAAAAATTGATATTTGTATACTTTAGTAGTATCTTCTTTATCACGAATTGACTTTCTATGCTATAGTGGTTCATTCAAGCAATAATGTTTTTCAAGCAATTACACTACATATAAATTTTTAGTATATAAATATAAAAAAATATTCTATCGTTAATAGGTATATATTAAAATTAGTAGTAAATACGAGTATTAAATGAAGTAAATTAAATATAAATTATAATAAATAAATGAATCAAGCATAGTAAATAAATTATTTATACGTAGAAAATGTTAAATTAATGTGTAATTATTGTTTCGTATTTATTTGCAATGAATTTGCATTCATTTATTATTCAAACGTAGCAGAATCATACAAATAATAATAATACACATTATAATATTCGTTTATTAAATATTTACATATTTATTATAAATGCATGACTGATGTCGCGGATTGACATTTGCTTTCGTACAATTTATGTTAATTGATATTTTTTTACAAACGTTCTATAATTGCTATATAAATATAAACAATTTATAATAATATTACTATAAACTAATTTACAGTTAAATATGGATTGTCAAAATAAACAAATTTGTAGGTGTATTGTGTTTTGGAATAAAAATTCATGGAATTCCTTTGGCTGTATTTAATATCACGTAAGACAATCGAAGCCAACGTGTATATATTCCCATCCAAAGTAATGTTACGACCAATTCTACATCTGTCATCTGCCATTTCACTTTCCCCGTAACAAACTGTCATTTACACCCTTCAATTTTAAGAGAAATGTTCTGCTGCTTTTCATTTGTTTGTTTTTCCATTGTTAGTGATCCATTGTTTTCACTAATATCCCAAACTGCGAATGGGTTCCAGAAAAGGAAATTGACAGGTAACAGGTGAGTTTTACAAAAATTTTAACAAATAAATGATGCTTTAGCAAAATTAGAATACTCTAACTGATGTCGAGATAAAAACTTACAGGTTTTGACTTACAGGTTTTGAGCTTACAGGTTACAGGTTTTGAGCTGTTAAATGGCCTTGATCTTATTATGCAGGAAATTTCACATATCTTGTTCTCCAGTGAATGTAAACAAATTTCGATTTAATCGCTATTGTACATGTGTTTTTAGAGAATTAAAACAGGTCTCAATAAAAATGAATTTAGTGTATTTTAATATTGGCGAATATCATTTATAAAACTTGATCTTAATAAAGTATTTAGTAAATTGTTTTTCATAATGTGATTCATTATTAAATAATTTCTATTAGTCACGCTCGAGCCATACATTTACTATAACGCTTTTTATGCCACCGCGTCATACCCAAGGAATATTTTTTATTAATGTACGTAGGTACGATTAAATAAAATGGTTCAAACGCATTTTGGAGCCAGGGCATTCCCCAGTAATTAGTATTCTTTTCGAAACTTTAGAGCCGTTGCGTTCGAATTTAAACGTAATGATCAATTATTTAAATACGACAATTTTTTCCTTTAAAGCAGCGCTAAAAAATTTCTTTAAAAATTGTTGTGTTTAGAAAATGCAATTAATATATTTTCACTAATCACAAGATGTTTAAGATTTATTTGATATCATTCTGTTTCAAGCATTTGTCACTTTGAAATGAGGGTCAATGAGGTCAAAGAAAAATCTCACGCAAATCGTAATTATTTAATAGTATTCATTTAATAATTGTAATTATTTATATTTTTGAATTTTAATACCTTTTTCAATATACATTTTTGAATTTTAATACCTTTTTCAATATAAACAAAAACATTTTTAACGATTTTCATCTTTCATATACCATATACGTATTTAATACGTATGAGTAAATTAATCTTGCATATACCATGTACCTATGTAATACGAATAGGTATATGGAAGGTATAGGATTGATTTATATAAAAAAAAATTATTTCACCTTAGTACGTCTCTTGTATTTAAATCACTGCAAACAGTTTATACGTAGTTCAAAGAGGAGGTCATAAGAAACAATTTATCACAAAAAGAAATTATTCAAAAACATTTTTTTTTGCTCAAACATTTATATCGTATTTTTCGGTGTCTCTATGTACGTACGGATCTGTGGATGGATGTCCAAGCATTGCTTTTAGCCAACTGAACTGATTTCGGAGAAATATGATAGCCAATTGCGCACAGTTGTTCCGCAAAAGTGTTTTTTTCATAAATCCAATATGGCAGAAATGCGCGATTTTTTTGTTCAAACTTTTTGTTCAGAATAAGAGACTGAAATTTCGCATACTGTTTTCTATGTGAAAGATATTAGTTCAATGTTACCAACTGCTATACAACGCAATGTTGCCACGTTTTAAGTTTAACAAACTTTCCAATGAGATTCAATTAAACTTCATTGTAGGCTAAGTAAAGTGCCTCCGATTTTATTTGACACATTTTTCCCATAATCACAATTTAACATATATACAGGCTGCTTTCGTTCTTGCAAATTTTGCGATAATCTCGAAAACTTGTCATGTATGTTTTAACTTCTTTTATCGAAAGATGCTTTAATATTTAAGCGAGGAAGCGAGTTCAAAAAGAAACGCAAGTCGAAACATCGGAGTTATTTGACTTCGAAAAAAACATTGTAGTACCTACAATTTCTCGGTTCCTATGAAAGCTGAAAAAAAAACTTAAGGGACTTATGTTTGAATAAAGGGCATCAACTCTGCCTATGTATGCAATTGAATATACGGCATCTATTTTGAGCAATAAAGAAATTAAAACCTTTTCACAAATATCCTGCATATTTTTATACATTTTGATATATCCTGTGATTCTTTGTAAAACGATACCACACATGAATGGTTTAACTCTTATGGCTAAAAATATGACTCTTAAAAACTTAAAACTTCTCAATTTTCCGCCATGGCAACTAGCCTTCAACATTCATATAGGCACCTAAATGATAGCACATAGCAGCAAAGTTACGAAAAGAATAATTTACGTTTTATTAGATCCACAACACGGTGCTTTTGCAATTTAATAATTGTTGTTATCAGTGGCGGGTCCGCACTATAATTTTGGAAAGGCTCAAACAATAATTTTATATATAAATTCACTTTTGAAACTAGGAGGGTTGAATTAGCTCGCATATAGAACCTTGTATTATGCGTCAAATGAAATTAGTGCCAGCACTCCAACTTGAATAGAACACGACTTTAGCACCTTTAAAATTTAACAAACTTTTCGATATATTTCAGAAACAATGAAAGATAGTAAAAAGTATTGGAAATACTTCATATATTACGGAGACCAGGACATTCATATGTAGGCGATTTATAGGGTACTTAGGCGATTTATAGGTTATGCCAGTTTTATTTAATTCACCACTATTTTATTTAATGAACAACTATTGTTTTAATTGAATTTAATAGACGATTTATAAGGTGACAGTGAAAACTAAAAGGTTCAACATTTGTTTTATGCTAAGAATAATAAAACTTGTGACTTCTAGTACATGTAAGATGAGGACGGGATCAGCTCCGCGACTTTTTTGTCAGTTATTATTACTCAAACATAAAACAATTTAAAAGTGAACGTCAATTTTCACAATTAAGTATGTGGTACTCTTTGGTTTCTGTTAAAATGTCTGAAAATAATGCATAACCCGAAAGTTTTAGTGAAAGTCAATCCGAGTGAAATAACCACGTGAAAAATAATAATTTATGTTTTAGTTTTGAGCCAATCAGGCCCTTTATTCATCCAATATTTAAATATTCGTTTTTATTAAAACGTCACCTGTAATCAGTTCGTTGATAACTAAATAGTTTCAACAACTCATGTAAAAGGAACACATGTATATAAAAGGCACGCTAAATATAAATTATAACATCAGGCAATTGATCTATTCGCAATTCAAAAAGGAGCACGATTTCAAACTGACACTGATTCTGTCAAATTCTATATTGCTACTTTAAAGGAAATGTTTAATTGCAACCTTGATTCGGATAACAAATATTTTTACATAAGTTAGCTACCTAGAAGTTGCTGATGATAAGTGTTGAACTCGTTGCCCATACGATAACAAAGTTCAGTCCGCGCTTCAATGAAATCCCGATATCAAGAAACAATTTGATTTCAAAATGAACGTCTTTAAGCCAAAGTATCAATTATGTTTTTGACTTTGACAAAGTGACTATGGGTAGGGAATATTTAAGTGAATTAGGTAAAGGAGTCAGACTTGCTTAGATAACTTCTGGCAGACAATACGCAATACAATAAAAATAGCAAGGTTTCCAGTAGCAAGATGACATTTGCAAAATAATTTTGACGACTACTTGTTATTTGTAATTCACGCGCCTGTTAACATTCCATTTTTTGTCGACAATTCTTATGTAATACAAAGTTTAAGTAATAAAATGAGGAACTTTTGTTTTTACGAATATTATTTGTTTGCGTTTGAACAGATCGTAAGATGGTGTACGATAATATCTCTTATAAAATTGGGTTTGTAAAGTGTTTGTTTTTTTTTTTTAATTTTGGTGATTTTATAATATTTGTCTTTCTAATAATAATAATAAAGACCTTTATTTGGAATACGATTTGCAATTAATAATATAACTTACACCAACAAAATTACAATATTCTAAATTACATCGCTAAAACTATAATAATAATAATTTATATAATATATCATTTGAAGTTACTAATAAATTTTTCAAAACCATATCATAAACAATTCTCTTAGCAACCACTATCAGGTAGCAGGGATGGCTAATCCCACGGACCCATCACTCTCTCCGGTTTCACTCCTTATCATTTCATTCTTTTTCCCGTCAAATCCTCTTACCCCTTTCATTAACACTTTCCCAGTTCTTCCCATTATGCCTACTCACTTTAAGACATTCACCTCCAGTTTGCCCTCTTGAATTCAGCACCTACTATGAAATCCCGTCTTATCCCTGTTGAACTTCTACTTTCTTTTCTTTATTTGAGCCATTATCCTCTTCATAATATCAATACCCCTCACCTTTCCAAGGTTGACCTGCCGGCTTTCCACTATACTCTTCTCATGCGCACTCCACTTAATCCTCTCAAATATTTGCATCCAATGGTTCAAATTTTCCTCCCTTTTTTACATATTCTACACATTGTTTCTTCAACATCCTTCCCGTACCTATTTATTCCTTCCTCACTCCCACATATGAACCTTGCTATCATTCTTTTATCCTCCATAATGTACCATCACGGTAAGTAACCACTCATCCCGTCGTCATCTATAATCCACCTATATCTGCAGTTGTACCTACCTTTATTACGCCATACCTTGCTTGCTTCTCAATATCTTGCATCAATTCCGTGACTTCCCCACAACATCCCTCCTCAAAGCATCTACGCCCTCGTCATCCATCCAATCCTCCTATTAAGCTTTTCTCTGCTTTTAATCCATTTATTCACACCCCCACCCTCTCTTTCAACATCCCTTCAATGTACAACTCTTTCACAACCTACGCCCTTCATCTTTCCATACTTTTTCCTTAAACTTCATCATTCTTCTTACTTGGCTTATCGAACACTTAATTTTCCTACTCCCTGCATAACTATCTCATTCCCTGGATTCATATCCAATCCCAGCATCCTTTTCAAGAATTCAGGTATCCAACTTGCACTCTTTCTATTCTCTCTTTTTCTTCAACTGCTCACACATCTGCAACATACATATTTATACTCTTCACACACGCTTCAATTGTTTTTAATCTCATTCCCCCAGAAACCCCAAATTTCCTTTCCAAACCATCCTCATTTTTTTTTTTAAGTTCCTTTGCCTTCTTGATTAACAGCTCCACATGTTCTTTACTTGACCCATTCTGATTCAAAATAAACCCCAAATTTTTAAACTTCCTCCACTTTCTATCACCCCAAGTCATAATCAAACACATCCTTACGACAATCTGTCCCCCGTTTCTACACACCATGATTTTTTACTTATCCACATTCACTTCCAAATCCCCTTCTATCCATGTATACTTTCACTCTCCCAATCATATCTTTCATTTCCTTTCTCTCACTCGCCATACATACTATGTCTTTGGCATAGGTCAGAGACAAAACTTTCTGATTTCCAATCGTTATCCCTCCTCCTTATCCGTTTTTCAGCAGCCCTTCAAGATCAGACAGATATTAATTTAAAAGGCATGCACTAAGCGTACATTCCTCTCAAACACTCCTATTGGTCTCAAATAATCCAGACTACTTTTCGTTCACCCTCGCCCTTATTTTCGTTCCCTTATATAGTTCCTTTATTAACCATATCATCATTCTCAAAATCCCTAATTTTTCCATTCTCTCTCATAATTTCTCCCTCAAAATCACATCAAACGCCGCTTTCAAATCAATAAATAGGAGGTCTAATTTCCTTTTATTTGCAACCTCCTGTTCATGATATAATTAATCGTCACCACACTGTCCGCAGTTCCCTATCTCTAATCAGAATAACTGTCGCACTCAGAATAAACCCATTCTGAGTGCGACAGTATTATTTTATCCCTCACTTCTTCCAGCATCCTGGTTATGATCCTCGCAAACATCCTATATAGCCCATCCATTATTGTTATACTGCTATAACTTTCGACATCCAATCTGTTTCCCCTCTTATGCACAGGCAAAATTTTCCCTCTTTTCCATTCTTCAGACACTTCTTCTTCTCCATTCATAACCTTATTCATATCCATAACCAAAGCACTTAAACCATTCTCACTCCCAAACATGGACAGGCACCCTATTGGGTACTGCAGTCCCACGTTTTTATTTATTTTTCTCATCTCATTCCTAACCTATCCAACGCTTATTTCCACAACGTCTCTCTATTCTATACTAGCAGCTTCCCCTATCTGCACCTCAACTACAAGCCCACCCCAAGCATTTTCCTTAGATACATCCCTCCTATACTTTTCCTCCCATTCTCTAGTACCAATTTTTCACCTCTCTCTTATCTTTCCCATCATCCCTTTTCACCTCATATAACTCCATATATCATTCTCTCTCCTTATATTACATATTTATTCGTCCCCTTTTATCCTTTCCCTCTCTCTGACCTTAATATCTTACATTTTCCACCGTTTTTTTGCCGTCTCATATTCTTCCCATTCTCCCCCCCCCCCTCTCTCACGTTCCTCAGAATCTCCCTGACCGTTTCTTCTTCTTTTCCCATTCCCAATCATCCACTTCCATACATCCAATTTTCTTCTTAGCATACTTGTTCTTTTTCATCTTTTTCAATTTCTATTTAGTAGTGTTTGTACCATGCAGGGTACTATGAAATAGAATTATTGTACATTTGCAATCAATATTTCTGGTATAAAAAAATACACCCTAAGGAGCGACGTTTCGAGTCTAGTACAAATTTTGCAATTTGGATGAAATGGTATAATTCGCTTCAAATGAAGATGAAGACCTTCTAGGTGAAGAAAACGAAGATGAAATGAAAAAGTGCTATATGGAAAAAGAGTAATCATCAATCTGAATCCGAGCAGGCAGTTTCTTTAGAACAAGATGGAGGGAAAGCGGATACATACATCTCTACAGTCAAAGAACAGATTAGTTAAACTTTTTATATTGACAAAGCTAAAACGACGAAGTGGAAGAAAACCCGGGTAATATTCATGTGTGTGTTCGTTTACATAACATCACAAAGCTTTTTTCCGGACCAAAAGCAAATACTCGAATTGCATTGACTGAAATTTACTGCATACAGTTTTTTTGTAATCGATAGTTTTATTCAAATAACTATTTCAAGAAAAATAACACACAATGTTGAAAGGAGTATTGTTTTATGGAAATTTTGTTTTTAATTGGAATATTGAGAAGTTCCAGAAAAAGAATTAACAATATTTTAAAACGTAGTGTTGTAGAATCGTGTAATTTCACAAAAAGCAAAAGAGAATGTTTTTTACGAGATGCCTATAGTTTGATGACAATACAACATAACAAATGCATACACATTTTACATTGAGCTTTATATGGAAACCCAACCCGAGGGGCGAGTCGAACTAAGTAACTCAGCAAAAGAAGTTGTCATTCGAATGGTGTGCACGGTAGAAGGAACAAACCATAACATTGCAGGTGATAATTTGTCCAGTAGTGTGCAAGTAGCTAAACATTCATTGTTAAAAAAACACTGACGTATGATGATACCATGCGGAAAAAAAAGAAGGAATACATAAGGTATTGAAATTCAATTGAATTTTTGTCAAAAAGAAGAGAAGAACCATCTTCATTATTTGGGTTTCAAGAAAATTAGACAATGGTTTCATATTGCCCAAAGAAATTCTAGAGCTTTGTATTGATTTCACAGGTCAAATATTCCCTTTGTATCAGGAGAACCAAGACGTAGATCACTTGGCCTGAACGAGATCCATCGTCTTCCAGATATGCCAGAAAATACTATTCTCTTTGTCGTATTTGTTCAAGAAGTCGAAATAAATCGACAAGAAAAATTTGTAAAAATGAACAAACATGCATGCAGAGAACATGTGAGAGATGTGTCATGATTTGCAAAATAAACATCGTTAGATATTAAGCTTGTTTTCTTTTGATTATATTTTTATAATTGTTTGTTCTCTAGTTTACAAATATTTACATATATTTGTTAATTAAAAGAAATTTAGTTTCGTTTTTATATCAAAATATTGTATGAATTCAAAATTTACATGTTCATAAAGTGTATTAAAAGCCTGTGTACCGTTTTTATATTACCATAGTCAAATTCCTGTAAAATAATCATGCGATTGAGTCCAGTATCAAAGTTATAACTTTCTATCAGATACCAGATAATTGTGGTAGTAATCGCAGAATAATTCTATATTAAATTATAATAAAAGTGTTACTTAAACTACACAGGACTTTGAAAAGAGTTGCATAACTAACATTAATCAAAGTCATAAAACAAAATTCCAAAATTGTTTAATTCTGGTGCACGGGTTAGAAGCAATACAGAAAGTGTGCGCTTTTAGCAAAGCTAAAGATGTTTAGATCAATAATGTTAGTTACATTTAACATTATACAATTGATGTATATAATACTGTGATTAGAGATTATTACAGAGACATATAGATAACTGAATATAGCTTATTGATCATTGCGAGTTCTTTCAACAATAATTCAATTCATTCATTTTTTAATTGTCATGTACAAACATGAATTATATATTTTTATATGTTTGTAATAAAGCGAATTTGTTTTTATAGATTTAAATTATCTACCAACCAATACAACATTGCGATCCTGCCTATGTTTATAGAAGCGCGGTTTACTTAATAGTCAAAATTTAAAAGGTCTTTTTGTTCTAAATTGCTAATGGGTACTAACTAGAGCAAGGACGAAATTGTGATATCTCAAGCTGGAATCAGGGGTGGTACGACAACAAGTAAGCCAGAAAAGCGATGAAAATCGGTAAAACTGCGAGCATCTCAGCGTTTGCCATTATTTTAACCATGATTGCAGGTTTCCTACTTCAGCCATGTCAGAATCAGATGAAGATCAGTCGGTTCTGTATAAGCTCCGTTGGTCAGAAAGTATCTTTTTAAACGATAATAAATATTATCGGGTTTCAATGATAATAATAATTCCAATAAAAATAAAATTATATGTTTGTAGCTAGTATGGGAGTAAATAATGGGTACCATTCTAATATTAATAAATCTCTTATAATTGCTTTCAAATAGTATGTTAATAAAAAAGGAAGGACACTTCTGTTTAGATGGTGTATGATTTAGTTCATGTGAATGCGTAGTGCACATAAGTAGTTTGAGGAATTAGGATGCACTAGTTCGGCTAGGCGCTATTCTCAATTACGCATAATTTGTAAACACCACAGATTTTCAAATTTTACAATCATTAAAAAGTAGAATATTCAAATAATTAGTAAGTTTTCCGAATAAGTTGCAAGAGGCGAATTTAAAAATAAATATTTTGCCAAATCGTATACATGTTTTAAAGAAAGAGGATAATCTATTGCTTACATATAAATTATTTCCATACATTAAATATAGGGGGTCATGCAGGGATATACCGTACTGTAAAGACACTTAAAAACGTTATTTTTAGAACAATTTGGAAGAAGACGTTAGAAGTTGTATTGAGAAATATGACGCATGTCAAAGCATAAATATAGTTAAAGATATAAGGAACTTCTTTGTTAAGAATGATGCTAGTGCAGCATTAGTCAAAATATTTTTACTTTTAATAGGCCCATTTCGGACCGATGATAATAATAACAAGTATATTGTTTCACTTCAGTGTGAATTGTCAAATTTTTGTAGACTTTTATGCCATTCCAGGCAAAGAAACTTATACTGTAGCTAGGGTTTTTGTTTAAAATTTTATATTATGTTATGGGATTTCATCAAAAATTGTAAGTAACCGTGGTACTGAATTTATGAATAAGGTTTTTAAAAAACTGTGTACCATGTTAAAAATTGATTAACTTTCGAGTACAAGTTTCCGTCATTTCGAGTCTTGAAAACTTGCACAAAAATCAGAGTACTTATTTACGTATGCAAGCTGCCACTGCGACTGAAAGTTGGTCATCATGGTTACAATTTTGGTGTTTTGCTTACCAGAACACAGTTCATACTAGTACGCAATATACACCACATGAACTTGTTTTTGCGAAACTTCCAAAACTACTAGCGACTAGGGTTAAAGAAGTAGAACTTCTCTTTTATTTTGGAGATTTAAGTTTGACTTTGTACAAGGGACCGTAAAAGGTAATACAGGTTAAAGATACTAATTTAGTAATAGAAGAAGAGAATCAAGCTACTGAAATTCACAAGAATAGGGCGGTCGTGTATAAAGAATGAAAGTTTTTAAGTTGGGTTGTTTTATCTTTCTGATGAATTGTTCGCATACATGTATCAAATAAATTTTTTTCTGTCAATGGGACAATGTGGCATTCCAGGAATAATGTTATATTAAATTATGATAAACGTGTTATTTAAAAATAACGCAATCGTTTAAATGTCCAAACAAACTTATGGAAACAGTTGTAATAAAAAACATTAACCAAGGTGATAAAACAGAATTAAAAAGTTGTTTAATATTTTTTAATTCGAGTGTATAAATACTATTGTGATTAGAGATTATTAGAGAGACATATAGATGACTGAATGTAGCATATTGATCATTGCTAGTTCTTTCAATATTAATCCACTTTATTAATATTTTACTTGTGATCTACATACATGCATTATATATCTGTAAATATTTGTAAATATATCAAATTGGACTTTATTTAATTTAAATCTACCAACTAATGCAACATTATACCATAATTTTATCAGATAAAGAAACATGGAATACTAAATTTCTTTATGTTTAGTTTTAAACAAATTATAACACAAATAATACAAAATAGATTATTATCTTGAATTCTATAACTAGATTTTATGAAAGGATATAGAAGGTTTCTGATGCATTCTAGAATGTGTGTTTCTCTATTTATTGTGCCTTTAGTGATGAATAGTAAAAGTATAAAAAGTATATTACTAGCTTATCAAATACTATAACTAAAAACGTTACAAAGAATATACGATGGATTTATGACATCTTCAGTTGCGTCGTCGATTATAAACTTTTTACCTCCTATAGATCAGGTAAGGTTTTTATACATTTTCCTTCACCTCTCCTTGATCGGCATGATATTTTGGAGATATTTCTTTCATTGTTCCGTTACCTAGAGAAATTGTATAGTTGATAGAGCTACTTTAATCTTTGACGCTACTTCTTCAACATTTGCTATATGTTCCATACATTGTAATCATCTTTTATGTTCATCCGTCATAATATTACCTATTTGGCCAGAAGTTGTTAAGAGTTTTAAGGAATCGGTGTGCTAAAATATATTTTTTCCCCTTCTGATTGTGTTCTCACTTGCATTCTTGTTTTTAAAGTGGATCATCGTCTGTAGGCAATCTTCATTATACTGCTGGTAAAAATCAACTATTACGTTTGATGAACTTGTTTTTCTAATAATAATAATAATAATAAACCTTTATTGGCATAAACAAACAAACAAACAACATTACAGTTCTTTTTACAATTACAAATCAGTATCTCAGTACTTGTTTTTCTATTAATGTACTCATTTTAAAAACTTGAATTTTATTTGGTTGTTTCCGTGAAGTGTTCTTTCTAGGTGTCACTAAACATCTTTTTGCCCTTGAATAGGTTTACAAGCTAGTAAGTTATTTTAAAATAAAAGTTTAAATAGATTAATTAAAATGCAACTAAACATAATAAGGAAGTGGCAATAAATTTGATACAGCCTGTTATAGAGAAAAGCTATTAAAACAAAACGCGTCGAGCACAATAATAATAATTAAAAATAAACGTGAAGTGGAGCACGAACAAAATATGTTATGAAAACCAATGGTGATTGGTAGAACCACCAATCAGCATTGGAAAAGCGACATGTATTGACGCATCCACGCGGAATACATTGTATGCATATCTATGAGAACATTTTTTTGTTTACTTTCAATGCGGGGAGAACTAATTTCCAAGGGCAGTTAAAACTTAATTTTCTTACGACCCAACTGTCTTCGATCCGTTAAATAATATGTTTTTCGCTGTTTTACATTCCGTCAAGTACGATTATTTAAGCCTATGATATGGTTTTAGATTCACTGAGAAGACATACTACAATAAAAGTTTGCTTTTAACACGCATTTTCATATAAAACTTTATACAGAACACGAGGACTTCGCATTATTTATACAATTACTTCAAATAACAGTAAAGTAAACTTGTCTCATAGCGAAATTTATTAACAGCTTACAAATTCCAGTCGTCGGATAGTAAACCTGCAGCTACTTCCGATATTTTATAGTAACACTCATTTTCGTTTTTTCAAAAAAAAATTTTTGCTTATCTGATCAAGAAGGAGAATGTTTCCACATTTACTTATATTCATCTTTAGGATACAACTTTTAAAATACAATTTGTTATAAAGAAATGGAAAATTAGATTAATTAGTCCCAGAGTCTATTCGACTGTCTCTCTGTGATACACTCTATTCGTAAAGAACGAATAGAGTGTGGTACGCAAAATGACGCTAAAAGGCGATGATAAAAATAAAGATATTGGAGGTATACAATATCGACACTTCTGATTTGCCATAAACCGTAACAAAATGATACACATTAAATTTATCATGAGCATAATAATTTTTTCTAATAACTTTCAAAAAAAATATTTTCTAAAGATAGTAATTTATTGTAATCTACTACTTTAATATAAAAAAAAAGAATCATATGCAAAGACCTGACATAACATTTACGATTTGGTCGTAAGGTAAAACGCTCTAGACCTTTGGACTCGGCAGTAATATAAGATCTTGCGCTTGATTAGTTTTTCATTTGTACACTAATAAAAAATATCCCATGTATGGCATAGCATATTAATAGAATTTGTTAAGCAATTTATTAATTGCATAAAATGATATCTAAATGCTATGGGCGCGCGGGTTCCAGAAATTAAAGAAGAAAATCTATTTCAAAGTACAGAACTAAAAAATTGTTGGAACAGCTTTTCTTTTTGTTTAAAATCAGCAACCATCTCTTATTATATCCGAATTGGAAACATATAGGTCAACGTAATTATTTTTACAGAAATCTTTATACACCCAGAAATTATTTAAGTAAAGACTGTAATAATTTTAAAATTAAATCAAACATTTTACCTTTCATTTACATTTATATTTTAGACAATGCCTTCTGCAAATTTTATTCAGGATTTGTGATAGGTAAACATATTACCAATTAAAATAAGATTTTTCATTTGCACAAGATCTAGCCGAACCACACCATTTCGTTTCCAGTAGAGGTGGACATAATCGACCTCCTCTTCGGGCATGTCGCACTACTTCGCGGCGTCGACTCATTTCACCGATGCCGCATGTACGACTACAGCTGGACCATATGGACCAATCACTAACACGACAATCACGTGGTGGTCCTGAAAAGAACATATGTATGATTTAAAGTTTGTTACGAAATGTACTGAATTAACAAGCTGGTGTGAAGTATAGAAGAAAATTTAAGTTTCAAAAGCATATCTTAAAATTTGTATGTATATTGATGATATATAATGATACCAAACACAAAAATCAAGACTGACCATACGGTTTTCTGATCATATGTTTTCAAAGCAAATGTAAATAGTTTGTCTACTAAAATATTAAACTATGAAATGACTAGATATTTGTTCTCGTATATAGTTCCGCCAGAGACAAACCGGAGGTTTGAAATTAATTATCGATGATAAATTTAATACGAAAACAAAAGATACAGTATCTAAAGAAAATAAATCCACTGAAAATAAATTTGCATATAAATGTCAACAAGCCATATATCGATACACCTATATAGCGACGAGAAGCGTATTGAGGACAATACACAGCGCTTAAAGAAGAAAATCAACCCATGAGTGATGACAGTAACTGTACTTATCATTTACTGTAAAGAATTTTAATCAATTCTTCTATTTTCGTGAAAATATTTTACTCCTAATGAATGAGGGTAATAATTAGACTTATCAACTCCTTGATAGTATTTAAATCACCTTTAGTACATTATTAAAAATATTTGCAACATTATATATGTAGTTGAAAAACATTTTAAAAGTATTCTTACAGAAAAAGTATTCTAGTAAAAGTATTCTTATCTTATAGAAGAAAGCCGCGTTAAAGTGATTGCTCCAATACTGGTGATGAGAGGAATTTTGCTGATTAATTCCTTTAAACTAATATAATTACTCTCAATACTTTATTAAATAAAATAGTTTAAATTTTCATGAAAATTGCATAAACACCGAAGTATTTTTAAAAACTTTTATCAGAATTCAAGTGAACTATATTTTAAATAATACTGAAAGTACGCTAGTAATGTCAGTAATTGACCTTGTCATTTTAATTAAAACATTTTAGTGACTTTTAGTATTTAATTGAACACATTTAAAACATTCAAATTTTCATACAAAGTCAAGTACTACACTATTTTCATGACGAAGTAATTGAAAATATTTTTAAAAGTAATTGTATTAAACACCGATGAAGGAAAATAATCAAGTAGTTAAGTATACATTTTCATTAAATTAGCAAAGTAGAAAAATATTTTCAATTACTTTCATCACATTGAAATAGGAAAATATTTTAAAAACTATATAAAATTCATTGTGTCAATATGACGCTGAGAAGAATCATGTTTATCAGATACCTTAATGTATTCTGTCCTTTTAGCATTTTATTGAACGTCTCCAAAATAGTGTACATTTTTCTGAAAAGTATTACCTACTGACATGTTTTTAATACTTTAACCAGAATGTAAGTGAAACGTATTTTAAACACACTTTAAAAGTAATTGTCTCAACACCAGTGATGATAATAGTTTTACTTATCACTTTAAACTATTTTTATTACTTTTAGTATTTTATTGACTATATTTAAGAACTTTATATTTTCATAAATAAAAACAACTTAAATACAAAAGTCTTTTCAATAATTCTTATTATTTTAGATATTTTTTGAATTTAATTATTGCAACACTAGTGATAAGAGCAATTATGCTCATCAATTACT
The DNA here is from genome assembly GCA_009867245.2 of Adranes taylori. NCBI lineage: Eukaryota > Metazoa > Arthropoda > Insecta > Coleoptera > Staphylinidae > Adranes > Adranes taylori. The sequence goes on from WYDF02113853.1 coordinate 21,645, forward strand.
TTGAAATAATTTCATGCCTTCTAGTGTTTCATTGAAAGTGTTTACATTTTCATAATAAGTACATAAGTATTAAAGAATTTTCAAAAACTTATATCATAACATAAGTGAAGAGTATTTTAAATACTTTTAAGTAATAATCGTTCTGACACTAGTGCTTGCAAAAAATTGTAATAGTTACAAAAAATTGTAACTAGTGCTTGCATTGATAAATGGAACAGCTTAAGAAAAGCTGTTCCATTAAAGTATTTTATTTGCTTTTATTATTTTATTGAAAATATTTAAAATACATAAATAGTATTTATGTACAAAAATATTTCCCATTACATTTATCGCAATATAATTGAAAAATATTTAAATGCTTTATAGAAATAATAGTTTCAATATGGTGCTTATCAACTAGCTTCAAGCAATTTAATTCTTATTTGTATTTTATTGAACGTATTTAAAATAGCATATATTTTCGTAAAACGTATTAAGTACTCAGGTATTGTCAAATACTTTTACCAAAATGTAAGTGAAACGTATTGTAAACAATCATTAAAAATTATTGTCCCAACACCAGTGATGGTAATAGTTGTAAATATCAATTAATTTAAAATATTTTTAGTACTTTATTGAACACATTTAGCATACTTTATATTTTTATAAAAAGCACTAAAACTAAAATATTTTCCATAACTTTTGTTGGAAATTATTTGATATTATTTCAAATATGTTATAAAAGAAATTGTCCCAACACGGGTTAAGAGGCAATTATGCTTATCAATTCTTTGAAATAATTTAATTAGTTTTAGTGTTTCATTGAAAGCGTTTACATTTTAGTAAATACTTAAGTACTAAATTATTTTCAAAAACTTTTATCATAATGTAAGTTAAACAAATTTTAAATAGTTTTAAGTAGTAGCTATTTCTGCACTAGTATAAAATAAAAGCACTTTATTTAGCAATAAGTTATAACCAAGAAATTTTAAAAATTGCACAAGAGTTTACTGCAGTTTGAAACTACACAATTCTTGACAGAAACTATATAAAAAGTAAGCTACACAAAAGAAAAATTAATCCTGTTTAATTAGAAATAAAGGAATTAATATATAACATAAATGTATTGCTATTAACAATGATGCAAGCCATTGGATACAAGATAGTTTATTTAACTGTATTTCTATTTATTAACTATATTTATAAGTTAGTATTATATTTATGTGCTAATTATTGTATTTAATATATTACGCAAGTATTATGTTATTAATTTGTTCTTGAAGTTTTTAATACTCAACAGTTTAATTTCTGCTTTTAATTTATTATATGCTATAATGGCCCTAAAGAATACTGACTTTTGTGCGGCTTTGCCATTAGTGTGATGCAGGATAAAACTGGTCTTATTTGTCGTTTCATAACAATGTGTCTCCTCAAATGATTTTAGTACATCCTGTAGATACAGGAGATAGGGTGATAATTATAATTTAATTTAATGTACGAAAGCAAGAGCATAAATTTCATTAAACTCGGTTATGCTGAGCCAAATCTATTTAAATCAAATCATTTATATTTTGTGATCTCTTACAACCCAATATAATGCGCATTCCCTTATTTTGTAGTAATTGCATTCTAATTGGTTCTCTTTGATTTGCAAGGTGTAAAATGGTACTCGCAAAATGGGAATGAGATAATATTATAGTATTATATATTGCTTTCCTCAACCATACCGATAGATGTTTAATAATTCTTCCTAAAACCCCAATTTTCTTTCCTATTTTTTTACATAGAAGTGCTTCGAAAATTTTTAATCTCTATCTATTATTACACCCAAGTATTTAATATCACCTTCTACCTTAATTTTTGATCTGCTATTTCTATATTTATATTGTGT
>WYDF02113854.1:0-10317 GCA_009867245.2 Adranes taylori
TATATATCTATTATGTGTATATATTGTTTGATAGACAATCGTCTATCAAACTTATAGGTGTTGTTCAGTTAATATACGTATCAATATGTTGACGGACCGGTTACCATGGAAATCAATACAGAATTTCTAAAATATTAGGGGATATACCGTTGAATCGACCCCTCATATAGACTCCGGAGAGATAGACCCCTCATATGTGGTATTTTAAAGAAAATCTGAAGGACTATCAGATTATATAAAATATACAGGATTTTACAAAAATGTTTTTTGAAACATTTTTAATTATTCAGAATGGGCTAAGTGTATTCAGTTGTTCGTAGTGGCGAAATTGAGGCCCTTAGTTTTACATATGTTCCCCAAGTTTAATTTTTCCAACTTTCATAAGAACCGAGATATTTAGAGTAGTACAATTTTTCTTCAAGGTCAAATTACTCCCAAGATTGCGTGTCCGTTTTTTTATCTCACTTAGTCGCTTATATATATATATATATATATATATATATATATATATCAAAATTTTCAAAGCAAAACACACTGCATTTTTCTTAAATTGTGATTATAGATAAAATGTTTCAAATAAAATCGAAGGGGCTCTAGATGGCTTATACAATAAAATTGTCCTATCTTTTATAGTTTCTGAGATATATCGAACAGTTTTTTTAACTTTAAACGTGGCAACGTCGCGCTGTATAAAAAATCTGTATAAAAAATCTGAACAATAAAAATGTTCGCTGTTCGCCATATTAGATTTATGAAAAAAATTAAAAACTGCAGAATCATCGTCTGCAGGTGCCTACCAAATTTCATCCAGATCGGTCCCATAGGTAAGGTGAAATTCTTGAACATACATCCGTACATCCAGACAGACATTTAAAAATGCACCCCTTTTATAATTTTTCACGAAGAAAATTTTTTTTGAAATGTTACTTTCAATGGGAAAAATTTGGTCATAAGGAAAAATTGTTCCGAATTACGTATTAACGGTATGATATATGAAAGATAAAAAACAAAACTCAATCTCGTTTGGTATGTCTTAATTAGGATGATCATAAAATAACATAACATATTTTCTGCATGTCACTTTAAGTCAGTTTGGTATTAAGTATGAAAGAACCAGCAATAGTGGTTGATTAAAAGCTATCACCGTTATGAATGTAATTAATTCTGATTGTAATATGCCTTTCATTATACTGAATAACAAAACTAGTGTAATAACTTCACAGCTAAGTTCTTGTAAATGTTATTAAAGTAATTTTAAGTACATAATTATTAACCTTAATAAAGGTTTAAAATTGTGGATTCTAGTTCTGATGATGGCTTCAAAACTAATAAGTCGAAACGTCGACTGATGTAGCAAAAGCGATACTAAATATATTACATTGTCCAAAAAAACCGAAGAATTTTATTTATCTGTAAATAATATTTAGTTTATTTTTTGAACATAAGAGGAAATGATCACGAATTAATGGAAATAAGAATAAATAATTGTTCCATAAGCTAAAAACATCAAATTCAGTGAAACTGTGTTATAGTGTTATGTTTTATTTACTCAATTTATTTGTAAGAATAAATCAAGCCAAGCAAATTTAACTAATGACCGTTCCCATGAAGAAGGTCAGATTTAAGAAACAGAGAGGAAAAAATATACGAAAAGTAGTATTTTATTCCAGCTCATGTGTCAAAAATGTAATTTTCTAAGGATACCGGTATGAATTTTGATAGCGTGAACTGTGTGCGCGCGTGAAAACCTACAAATTCTTCCTCTTTTTCGTTTTTTGTTTTATGTAGTGCCCACAGCAGTCTGGTAATTTCGAAAGGTGTCATTAATTTTGGAAAATAAAGGCTTATGGAGCTGAGTTTATATATTCAGTAGTCAGACTAGATTTATTGACTCTCAAATGTGTTTAGCATTCAAACATTTATAGAAGTTTTAAGCGTGAATAACTTATGTTTACGTTTGAATAAATTTTGTGTTTTTAACATTTTTGTAAATTATCTCTATAAAACGATTATGCAATAGTATTTAATGCTCAACTTTATTACAAATTTGTTTTTATTTATCATATATTTAATAGACAACTTGGAAATTTTGTATGATAATCCTTTAACGATGATACGTTTTATCGATTAAATTATATATCAATAGAAACCTGTTTAGTTTTTAACAATTTTTTAAGTAGCACTCTTTTACCATTTTTTACTTAAATCTCTTCGGGATTGCCCTAGCCAACGTTCCATTAGTTATGGTATGACCCCGTACATCATGTCAGTAGCAGCAATCAGGTATACATCCTTGAATTCATATGTGGTTTGAAGTTGCCTATGTTATTTCTTTTGTTAATTTCATAATTAGTACACACACATAAGTAATTCTTCTATAATATGTATATTAGGTTTTTAATTAGAATATTATATAAGATTATGCTCTATTTTACTGGTCAATAGATAAGTAATATCGCTTTATATATAAAAGAGAATTTGTATGAGCCATATTGCATTATGAGCTCGTTCTTTATAAAAGAAAGTAGGTTCGCGATTTTTCAACATTATTATATTAGAATCATTAGCGTTACTATGTAGTTTTGAAATACGATTTATTTGTTTTTTATAATAATTGTCGACTTACCTTGCCGTAGAAATTATTTTAAGTTAAATTTAGTGTATCAAATTATTTAATTAAATTGCATTATTAGCATAAATTTGCACTATTAATTCGATAGTAAAAGTATAGTTGTTTCAATAGGCAAAGTTAGTGTAATTCATTGTTTTAATTAATTAATTAAATACAAAAATTCTAATTCAAAAATTCTTTAATATATTGCGTCAGTAAAATTTTTAAAAATACGATCATGCGATTAATGTCATTAGGATATGTAATATATAATTTTGCTTTATAATTTGTAGATTTTAAATCACTGAAGCATTTATATAATAAAGCAACGTGTTTTTTTATCACCTCAGTTATACGTTAACCTCTATCACTTCAGTTGTGTCACTTCAGCGCAGTTATGAGGCATATATGTTTTGCTTTATTTGAAATTTAGAATTCACAGGTTGTATGAGATAAAATGTTAGGTCAGAGAGCAGTATCTTTTCGAGTAGTAATGTCGAATAGAATATTTTGACTATTGATTATTGACTGGTTCTTCATATTTTTCATTTTAAGAACGTTACTTTGGATCATGTCTTGGATCATGACTGATGGTCTGTTTTATAATTTTTTGTTTTTGGGCACCTAATGGGTATTTGCGTCACTTTTTTCTTGCGTCATTTAAAAAAACTTCTAACAGACGTCAAATTAAATATTTTATAATTTGTTTAAAAATTGATCTAAATTTTTAATTTTTAAAATATTTTAAATTTAATGATTTCGCCCAAAATCATCTTAAAACATTTCACTAAATTATCACTACAAATTTCACTAAAGACACTAAATTAAATATTTTATTAATTATTAAAATTTTTGTCTAATACACGTTAAATTGAATATTTTGTTATATTTAATACATATTAAAGTGAATATTTTATTATATATTATAAAATTTATCTAATAGATTAAATTAAATGTTTGTAATAAATAAAAACTATTTCTAATAAACATTAAATAAAATATTTAATTAACTATTGAAAATATTAAGTAATGCACGTTAAATAAAATATTGTATTATACGTAAAATATTTTATCTCATAGGGATTAAATTAAATATTTTATTAGATGCAAAAATTTTATCTAATGCGCATTAAATTAAATTCTTTATAACACATTATAAATTTTGTTTAATGCTCATTAAACTAAATATTTTATTATGGATTAAAAAAAATTCTAATAGATATCAAACTAAATATTTTATAATTTCTTAAAACTTTTATCTAATAGATATCTAATAGATAAAAGTTTTATTAGTTATTAAAAATCTTATCTAATTGGCATTAACTTAAATATTTCATTAATAATTAAAATTTTTATCTAATTCACTATAACACCCTTTACTATGTTAAAGTGGATCGCATTGATGAGCTGTATTTATCTCGGCGGGTCGTAGAACTTGGGTACCGTTCCAGTTATTCATCTGATGTTACTTTGGCGCCATCCACCCAACCTGACTTTCCAAATTGTGTGAAAGGAAAGATATATGGGTGGCGAAGGAATGATTCAAATTAAAAGTATCAATTTGTGTGAAAAACAATTTAATAACAGTTGAAATATATAATTTCATTCATATGTAACAATATTTAGAAATGTACGTATTTCATAATTCAGTATAAGTTGTTTTATTTATTTTTTTTAATTTAACAATAATTAAATAAGTTATACCAGGAAGTTAAAATTGTGTAAAGTTGAAATCCGACAAACACCGCCAATTAAAAAAATTAAATTTAATACCTAAGATACAAAAACCGCTACTAAATTTGTTACTTTGATATCATGAGAAAGCATTTGAATTTTTATGACTATAGGCTCGTTTATAGGCGTGATTTGTCGGATTTTAACTTTACACTATTTTGGATTCCTGGTATACATAGTCGAACAACTTCTTTTTATTTTAATTTAGATAGTATTTCGAAAGCGTTTCATATCTCTAAGTCCTAATGAGATATTTACAGATGAAGGATATTCTCTTGCGGTTAGGTGAAGCCGTAAGTTTTTTTTTAATCTCTTTAAAATTTTCTTAATTTTTTTGCAGCAGTACGCCTAAATTATTCTCGACAAACAAAAGCAATGACGACAAAAAGGTATCAATCACCTAAATCGCCTGTGTTCGTACAAATATTTCCGAACGGTTTAATGTCAATTGACCCGTGGAGATACAATCATTTAAATTCCCACTTTTAATTCAACATCAACAACATATGAAAGCCTTGGTTAATCAACACTCCGTATAAATTTGATTTCTATAATTCGGATATCCGTATAATCAAAATTCTCAAATAAAATCCTATCCCCAAATATCAAATATCCCTAAACCAATACAAAACCCTTTTATTACGAAACCCCTGAGATAAATATCCCTGATGAATTGCGATATCTAGTCACATACCATAGTGCCCACTAGAAATATAGCCCTATATATTTCTTTAGCAAACTTGGCCTTCCCAAATCAATCAAGATATTCACAACACTTTGGTATAAATAACATTAAAAGTAAAAGGAGATCTGCCGTGAAGTGATACAGAATTCCATGATAAAGAGTCTCTAAACTCTGATATATTTGGTGTAAATAATTTTTAATGTAAAAGGAAATCTGCCGTGAAGCGACTCGGAAGTCGACGATAAAGTCTCTCTAAACTTTGAAGTGAAAAATCATAAGGCAATTAAAGAATGATGTACACTGAAAGTTTACACCACTAGCAATTCAATATTTCATCCACATGCACAAAGTCATCAACTATTTAAAAGTAGTCAGTCCTAAGGTGATACAGAAAAAATCTCCATTAAAAATCTTAAAACACAAAAGCGTTAATTTAAATATCTAATGAAGAGTAACGCTCACAGAAGGTGAACACCAGCGACGGTAATTTTTTTAAGGTTATGCATTTAAAATTTAATAAAAAATATTGAAGGTGATTTTCATTTGCCAGCGCAGTCCATTTCAGTGTTTCCACTTGTTCTCTATCTAGTTGATTACCCGTGTTGGTACCAATTCTGGTAACCGGACCTGTCTGCTTCGTGCTTTAGTGCAGGGAACAACGCCTAGTATGTCTGCCTTGAGCTGCGGCTTTCAGCAAACCACGACGACTTCAAATTTTACCATTTCAGAATGTTGAAATTCATTTGTTACGCTCTCCAGAAAATTTGAATTACCAAATTCCCTAGTTAGGTAGCCAGGTGAGCGTGCTGATTTATTCAATCAGCAGATTCTACGACATCACAGATAAATTTAATATAATGTAAGTTTTCTACTTCCGCATTTTGGCTCGGTCGTGCGACTTTCAAAATGTCGACCGTTTAGTAGGGCTCGATGTAGCGGAAAGCCCCCAACAGTTTTCGACAGTCATCTTGTCATATCGGTTCTTTCTCCACGCAATACGCGCTCCTAATCTTCAACCAATCAGTTCGCAATTTTAATATCCTTTCTCTTTTCTCTAGCCCAAATTTTCCGATTGCTTTGTCACTGTAGTTGCTGTATCCCTTTTCTTAATTTTCATAATTTTCAAATAAACGCCTATGTTATGCGCTTAAGGTTGAAATTAGCTAATTCGTACTTTACGTCATAACGCGTCGAGAAACCGCTGCTGCTTCGCATGTGCAGAAATAATATCGATTTTTATCTGAGTGCTCGTAGCGCTGTTTCGTATACCAATATATCTTCTGGCGCTGAATGCAAGTACAACAGGCGTTACAGAGTTTTTATTTTGTTTGCTTATTACGCAATCAGCTAGTCAGTTACGAGTAGATATTTATTTCCCAGTATTTTATTAATATATTCTGGATATAACCGCAAATTTCAGGATAATTTCTAACTCAAAACAAAAGGTTCCGCCCTCATTTATTAAAATTTACCTCCTTTTGATGTATTTTCGTCCATAGCCAAATCCACCGTTATAACACATTTAACTGAATATTTTATTATATATTAAAAATTGTATCTAATAGAGTATCTAATTATTGTATCTAATTAAATTAAATATTTTATAGTAAATTAAAAATTTTGTCTTGTTGATATTAAATAAAATATTTAATTATGTATTGAAAAAACTAATTAATACACATTAAATTAAATATTTTGTTATACGTTAAATATTTAATATAATAGAGATTAAATTAAATATTTTATTAACTGACATCAAATTAAATATTTTAAAATTTAAAAATTTATAAAAATTTTATCTAATATACATTAAAGTGAATATTTTGTTATACATTAAAATTTATCTAATACACATTACACTGAATATTTTATAGAATTTATCTAATATACATTAAATAGTTTAATCGATACTAACAGTTGCGTCCACTGCACATTAAATTAAATATTTTATAATGCATAATAAATTTTGTCTAATTAATGCACATTAAATCAATTATTGTATTATGCGTTAAAAAAATATTAATAGACATCACATTAACTATTTTAAAGTTTTAACAAATATTATCTAATAGATCTTAAATCAAATGTTTTATTAATTATTTAATTCACATTAAAATGAATATTTTGTTATATATTAGAAATTTTATTTAATACACATTAAACTGTATATTTTATTATAAAATTTATTTATTAGATGTTAAATCAAATATTTTGTAATACATTAATTTTTTATAATAGTCATTGTATTAAATATTGTATTAGTTACTCAAAGTTTTATCTAGTGCACATTAAATGAAATATTTTATACTACATTATAAATTTTATCTAATGCACATTAAAGTAAATATTTAATACACATTACAGTGCTATTAAGATTTTTATTTAATAGACATTAAATTAAATATTATATAATTAATTAAAAATTTTTGCTTATTGACATTAAATAACATATTTAATTAAATATTAAAAAGATTTACTAATGCACATTAAATTAAATAGTTTATTATACATTAAATATTTTATCTCATTGAGATTAAACTAATATTTTAGTAGGTACTAAAATTTGATCTAAAGCACATTAAATTAAATATTTTATAATAGAGATTAATCAAATATTTAATATAATAAAAATTAAATTTTATTATGCATTAAAAAATATTTCTAATGGACATCAATTTAAATATCTTAAAATTTCTTAAAATGTTAATCATATTTACATATACATATTTTGTAAAATGTATATGTCAAATTAAACATTTTATTAATTATTAAAAATTATATCAAATGGGGACCAATAAAAAATATATCAAATGTAATATGCCTGATCTAAATGATTTGAATACTATAAATTTCTTGTTATATTGCAATGATTTAACAATTAATTACAATTAATTGGCTAACTGAAATTAGCTATTTATTTTAATTGTAATGAAGTGATTTGGGTTAAAAACGAAACATGTTTCAAAATAGTTGGGTAATAGTGAATGATGAGCAAAGATAACTACACTAATTATCTTTAATTACTATTGTTTAATTACTAGATTATTAGATAATTACTATTGTTTGGTAATTATCTTTACTTTTATTTTTCGTAGCTGTTATACTGTAATTTTCATTGAAGAAGCAAAACGTATGCTAAAAAACCAAAAATAACACTCTTTCTTAGGCTTAGTGAGTTTACTTCACAACCTGTCCCTTTCTTTGGATTTAATTGTCTCACAAAAATTTCAATTTTAATTAATTACAAATAAATAAATTTATACCTACTTACCAGTTTTAAGAAGAGTATGATTAAGTAAATAAAATATCCAAAAATGAATCAGTTAACATTTTGCACAAACAGAGGAAACACTAAAACAGTGAATTAATGATAAATATGAATCAAAAATAATCCAAAAATTAAATACATAAAAAAATTCAAAGCCACTGAAACCTTAACAAAACACTCTCCATTTGTATTATATCATCTTTATATGAAATGATTTGTGCATAACACTTTAACCAAAAGTGCACATTTACGGCAGAAGACTCTCAGAGTCAGCGCAACTAGGGATGTTCCAAAGGGAGAGTTCTGTCACCTCTGGTCAGGACTCTCCCTGGTTTTTCTGGTCTACTGTATGTAGTTGACGAACTAATGCACACCTTAACAGTAGTCGGTCATCAAGTACAAGGGTATGCATATGACCTATACCTGATAAAGCAAGGTCAACATGACACAATAGTGTATACTAGAATTCAGAGTGTCCTTAAAATCGTAACCAAATGGTGTATAGAGAATGAGTTAGGCATCAAATAAAATAACGTGTCGGTTGAGCCATTCACAAGGAGGAAGAAAGTCGATTTAAGAACATTGGTACTGAGTGGCATAACAATCATGACAAAGTGAGAGGTCAAATAATTGGGCGTATTTTTGGATACAAATTGAGCTGGAACTCTCATTTGCAAAGGATACAGCAAAATGCCGACGGAAAGTTATGTGCTTGCAAATAGTTTTCCGGTAGATCATGGGGTCTACAACCCAAAAATGATTCATGGGGCATATACATCAATTGTAGGACCTATCGGAGGGTATAGAGCTCTGATTTAGTGGCATAAAGTGGATCAGAAAAAGGCTGAGAGCTTACTACAAAAGCTGTAAAGAACTACATGTCAGCATAATTGGGTTAATTTCTACCTCTGCTACAGCTGCGTTAGAGGAACTAATTGGACTGCTTCCTATACACTTATGCGTGAAAAGAGAATTTCTGGTACAAGCCACAGCTATTTTCGGTACAACTCATGGAATGTTGATTGGATGACATGCCACTATGGTTCAACTCTAAAGAGGCATTTGAAGTGGCTATTTCTTCCAGGATCTTCTGGAAAAACAAACCTTTGTATCGTAAGGGTGCTCTGAAATGGTACACAGATCGGTCAAAACTAGACAGTGGTGTACTGCCCAAAATGTAAAACGCGGATTCCATTGAATGAGCACACAACTAGCTTACAGGCTGAAATTTTACATTGTGTTCCAAAGATCATATATATATAAACATGAAAGGAGCCAAATCAATATACACACAGACAGTCAAGCAGCACTGAGGACACTGCAAATGAAAACTGAGTCCAAACTGCTGTGGGACTACTGATCACAACTGATGGAACTGGCAAAACATAACCATCTTAAGTTAACCGTCTTAAGACATTATCATTTTAAACATAACCAGATATATATATATATATATATATATATATATATATATATATATACTCATGTGAGGTAATTCTCATCATTTACAAACGTAGAATATAAACGTTGCTGTAAAGATTTTTTTCAGTTAGTTAGGCTAGTACAGTTTTCTTTTTCAGCGTCTTTAGCTCGTTTACGCATTTTTTTTCTTGATTCCAATGCGTAACTGCGTTTTTTCTTCTTCCTTTCTATTTTAATGGATTTAGCAAACGTAATATGAATGAAAATGGGAATTGACGGAAATTCAATATTTAAGCGGGATTTTTTAATACGATTTTTTACGTGTATATTTTTGAATGGAAATGCGCAAAACAACATATGCGAAACGAAGAATTTAATGAGAATTTGTCAATTTATTTAAAAATATTGTATTAATTCTCATCTTTCATATATAATGTACCTATTCGACAAAATGCATTTATTGGGAAATTGATTCTAAAGTTCCATGAGGTGGGTTTTGAGAATGAATACGAAAGTTTCCTTTCATCATCATCATACAGCCATATGCGTCCACTGTTGGACATAGGCCTCCCGTAAATTTTTCCATCTAGATCTATC
>WYDF02113865.1:0-10317 GCA_009867245.2 Adranes taylori
TAAAATTTCAAAATTTTTAAGTAATGATATTGTTAAAGTTTCATGTGTTAATAAAAATAATCTAAAATCACTATTTGGAACTCTGTAATGTGTACATTATATATAGAGAATTTTCAAATTCGATTAAACAAGCGTGGTGTAGTAAGCAGAGTCGTTAGACAATGATGCTACTGAAGCAGAGGGTATTGATGACGGCTTTCAACTAAGCCAGAAATGAGACATCTACCCTATTTGGCTTTTTTAAGCTAATTGGGTGTTTGATGCAGTCAAACATCCAGTTGTTCAAATCAAAAATTCAACATTTATTACTTCTCACTACTGTCAATACCATTATCTAACACAGGATTGTGACAAAGGTTCTATCAAAATTTTATGAATATCAATTTATATAGATTCAATAAAATAACATATCTTTCAGTTGAAATTTCTCAAAACAAAATATTCTAGCGTCTCAAACAATATCTCAATTATTGACTCTTAAAAGTAAACGTCTTGATTCAAAGGGCATTCAATAATTTAACGTTTGACTCCCTAAATTTATCAATATCTCTTACAATTTTACGATAAAGATTAGCATTAATTCAATTAATTAACGCTTGCGATAAGCAATTCTCTAATAATTCATCAATTCAATGAGTAATCCGCAAATATAAAATATAAATAGACTAATCAAAATTTAATTCAATTCTTCAAACAAATGTAATATAGCAATTAAGAAATCAGTTTAGTAATAACTAGTTATCAAATAATAAATAATGTAAATACAATTTAGTGAAACAACAGTGTTCCAAAACTCTATTTATTGTTTATACATTCTTTCCATCCTTAGGAATAACAATTTCTTGACGTGTTTCGGGGAAACAATTACCCCTTCTTCAGAAGAATTAAATAAATAGCTTAATTTAAATAACTAGTTGAGTAGAAGAAATGAATCGTTCCTTGTATGTGTTTAATTTAACTACTGCATGTTAACAATTTTATTCGTTCCACTTGTCTATTTCAACTAAATTCGGAGCGAACGGGAATGTTCATTGATAACATTTTTTGACAGTCCCTAAAACGGTGTTTATCAATAATAATTTCAAAATTTATAAATGTATTAGTATCAAAAAGTTTTAGTTAACGATACCAAAGTTCTATTCAAGAAACTTTACAATTATTTAATTAAAATAATTGAGATCTAATTAATACAAAAACTTTGAAATGAAAATTTCAAAATTTTGACAATTTGTAACCTGTTTAATAAGGTTAACAGCCCAAATGTTAATTCATTATTAATAAATATGACATTGGAAAGGTGAATGAATGAATTAGTCAAGAATGTTTGCCATCAGTGAAAATGAACCATCAGTGAGATTGAAACGAAAATGAAAATGAAACGAATAAAATTGTTAACATGCTGTTGTTAAATTAAACACATACAAGGAACAATTTATTTCTTCTACTCACTAATCATTTAAATTAAGCTGTTTATTTAGTTCTTCTAAAGAACGGGTAATTGTTTCCCCGAAACATGCCAAGAAATTATTATTCCAAAGGATGGAAATAATGTATAATCAATAAACGGAATTGTTTCACTAAATTAAAATTGTGGACTCCTATACTGAATAATGTGGACTCCAATGTTTAATAATTAATATTAATACATATTCATGTTATAAAGCTTTAATACGTTTAAAAATAAAATCCAAATCCTGATAACAAGGCCTAAGAAAACTATAAGCGTCAGCAACAGCCAATCTGCATAGAAAAAACATACAGACATTTACACATACGCAAATTTCTCACATGTTTATGCTAAAGGGATAAACACGCTGTAAGAACTTTCGCCGAAAAGCTACCCGCAATCTTTATCTTATAAACATATAGGCTATTTTCGCTTTTTAATATTTGTAACGACATTCTTTTCTGTTTGGTAATTTTTAATTTTACGACTTAACGTATTTTCTTTACGGAGGCAATCTATTATCACATTTACTGTGGAAAGCGTTAACGAACTTTTCATCACTTATTTTCAACAGACAGTTACACGTTGCACCTGTTTGGTGCTTCCAACAAATTAGATTGTTCAACGTATTTTTAGAAGACGTTTTCAGTGCCATGCTTCTAACATTTTGGTGGAGTAGGACTGCTACTACCACCGCTTACACGTTTCACCATTCATGCTTTCATCAACCAAATAGAGCAATTTTCTATCAGAAATAATTCTCTATTAGATGGCCAACTTATTCTTATAGATGGAGCTGAATTCGCACTTTTGAATCTGTTTGGCATCTATAGTAGGCCGCACCAACGATAATCGCTTATTTTATTTTATTTCAATTGAATTAAATTGAATTGAATTAAACTACAGTTTATAACAGAAAAAAATTCTACAATCATCAAATCAGGTATACATAAACTACATCATCTAATTTTCGGCTGAATCTTCTGATGTCTCGACACCATCGTCTACTGTTAAATTCTTCTCTATTACTGATATAAATATTTCACGCCCGTTTCCGCGTATCTACTTCTTCAATGAGAAGATGAGGTGGCCAGGAGCAGAAGAAGAGGGATGTCAAACGTCTAACGTATCAAATGAGCAAATATTAACCTGACAAGACACCCGAAATACCGATCAAACAGCGCTGTCCACGCACACTGCGGATGCCAGTAATGGTGCCTGTTTCTTCTACTCCACCGAAGCAGAAAGAGAAGCCTACGATACTCCCTGGCTCATCGTTACCACCTACAGCTTCAGGCGATATGTCATTATCCCCTACATCCGGCAAAGGAGGGCTGCATAAAGTAATGCGAGAAGAGCAACATTGACGCTTGCTCCGTTATTACTTCGGCGATAGCGAATAAATCCGACACCACCACAAATTCATTTTCTCTGTCATAAAAATTTCACCACATCTGTAATAATATATCCCATACTTTCTTATCTTCATCATATCAACTGGATGGATCAACCTTCAACGTCTGCGCTAAACTTTCAATATCCCATTCTACCGATGCTCTGGAGAAGCTAACGAAAAACCAAAGATCCAATCAAAAGATAATTAATAACACAAAGCATATTATCATTAGTTCGATATTTTTATTTGCTATTTTGCTAATGGAAATGATATGGACATTTTAACCATTTTTGCATTATAATTAGCTTCACAACATATTGTCAGTAAATTAAAATCACGAATAGAAGCATATATTTGAAGTTATAAATATTAGAGAACAATAAACCAGACTCCTTAAACATGTTCTTGCGTACTTCATTATAGTGTTTAAGTACTTTATTATAATACTTAAAAACAGCAAATTCTAACCCAACCCTGTATAATCTCATGCACGAGCATATTTCATGTTACAAATAAACATAAATATAAAAAGCAATGTAATAGTTAAAGTAAAAATTACAACTATTTTCATAGATTTTACCAATAGGACTCCACTACAGATTCGCCTATCCATATTATTATAACAATATATTCTAATTAACCTTAGATCAGAATGACTAAATCTAATTTGGTAACATCAATGAATTGCATGTGAGATTCACAATCGTGCAGATTCACTGATCAGGTGGTGTTATGATGACTAGGTTAAGGCTGAAACTTTTATCAAACATTTTGAAAAACAAATTACCAATAAAGATAAAACAGATAAGGAAACTTGTAACAAAGCTTGTTACGAGACATAAATTAAATAGGTTGAATAAATGAGTTATGTAAAAGTACTGCACTGAGGCACCGGCAATTGTTAAATTGATACCCATTTATAGTAAGTAAGAATTATCCATGCCCATTAAACCTGTAAACAATTACTACTGCAATTACTACAGATAAATACATAATTCCGCGTATATTAGGTAGGGGTAATCAATGATCGCCTATTTAGTTACATAAATCAGAGAGGGACAGCTGTAGTTTATTACACTGACCTGTGCATTGAGTGAATGCTATGCCCGGTTAGCCATGTATTATAATGTATGTCGACTTATGTAGGTCAGATGCATGCATGTGTGTACATGTGTGGAATGAATGATTTGGCCCGCCACTTGCTATTATAATATACTGCCTGCCGCTATACACTGGTACACTGTAATATATCGCATTACAGCTGCTCGCTCCGGCTGCTACTACATAGACGCTGCGCCATGTTGTAAGCACGGAGAAGCCGCTAAGAGAATATTTGAATGCAGTTTTGTGTTATGTAGACACAGGCAGTATGGATAAGACCGAGAGTTACATAGTATTGTATGGATGGACCATGTCACAGAAATAAAATGTGTGAATGGCCACACACAAACCCGTGTCGCGGAGTGAAACTAAGCGAGGCTCACGTCTATAAAAGCGAGATTTTTAAGCATGTAAATCAGTTCCTTTGCGAACTCAAAGACAGCCGTCCAGCAGCAGCAGTAGCCAGCAGCAAAACGACCAGGCAAGGCAACCAAGCCAAGCGAAGCCAGTCATGGCGAGACACCGACAAGAGCGACAGTCGCCGGGATGATAATATGAAACGCCAGCTGCGAGCAAATTCTTATCTTTAAGCTGTGAACCAAGCAATTATGAATCCTCTTTAGTCAGATGTAAGTCGCGAATCAAATCGTTCAGTTCAGTTTGTATAAATGGTTGTGAAGCAGAATTGCTAGTTTCGCACCCTACTTCGTTATGTTCGGTTTCTTCACTTAATTCAATTTCTACTGCAGGTAAACTTTCTGGTTGCATAAACACTGGTACATCCAGGCCATGAGGGACAGGATGCAAAGCCGGTGGCCTATTTGGATAGACGATGTTCTTTTTCACGATTCTATTCATTGAAACGGTGAACACCGGTTGAACAAAAGTAACAATCATCACTATGATTTTGTGGCTCTCGCCAGACCAACGGAACGCCAAACAATCTTGGCGTTCCGTTGTTGTGTCCTTTGACCACCATGTTCAAGGACACAATATTGTTCTTGAACAACATTGTGTCCAATATTGTTCATCCTTTGATCACCGTCTAAATCCTTCAACACACGTATAGCAGCAAATAGTTGGGTGTCCAAATTTTGTCTTGATCTCCTACTTTTACACCGAAACACACGAGATACACTTGCCGCACGAACAATGTTAAATGTCTTTTTTGTCTTGACACCATTAACTCACCAGAAATGTAACAAAAGGAATCTGCGGCCTTTTTACAGCTTCTTCGCGCAATTTCGGACACTTTATGTTTGCTTTTTAGCGTATATCTGCCGACACAACTTTTGATCGCGCAGGATACGTACCAACGCTTGCGTCAACATTGACAGCCAGCTGAGATGTACAAGACGTTTAATGACGAAAGTGCTGCTATCTGCCGGTTTATGATGTCAACGATTCGTTTTCATCATTAACCGACAGATCGCAGCATTTCCTATATATTTAAATCCGTCAGTACGTCTTATATTTGTGGTTTTTTTTATATATATAACACATTTTGGCAAATTGCAATTTTCAAAAAATTCTATCGTAATAGAAAGAAACTAAGGTCATTTTTGGATTCAGCGCTCACACATACATAGGAATCTGTCATCAAAACTTGAAAAACATGATACAAGCGAAAAAATGCAATATCGATCTTATACGATCTTATAAATGTGGATTTTCTCAAAGGTGAACATATGACAGATGATTATGCGAATTTATTTCTATTTAATTTTTATAAAATAAAGTTAATAATCGGTGTTAGTATCATGTTTAAATTGTGACAAGGAGTTACAACAAGACAACTAACAAGACAAGAACCTCATGCAACAATGACCTCATGCATTTTCCTCAAACTTCGTCATGCCTCTACTACGAAGTATGGATGAAAGGAGGCACCAAAGCCAAAAACAGAAAAATAGTTGCGCAAAACAAGCTCCTTAGAAATATAGTAAATGTATATTGACTCATATGGAATGAGAACCTGAGAGAAGTTCCTGACGACCTATGTGAACTGGCAACTAAAAGAGGAAATAATATGGTAGAAAATCTAAACGAGAGAAGAATAATATAATTATTTACGGTCTTGATAATGAGGGCGAGAAAAAGGTTCAAGAGTATTTAAGAGAAGCGATTAGATATGAAACTTTTGAAGTTGGAACGAGCGGAATTGGAACAAGCAGGAATTGGTCTGTGCTGGAGAAACAGAAAAACTAGTATAAAGGTCTTTAAAGCAAGATGATGGCGTAGTTGATTTGAGCGAAAAATTGTTGAGCGCCAATGTTACGAGATATAAAAAATTAAGTGATGAAAATAGAAGCAATATTAATGGAAGGGTGACGGAATTTATGAGAGGTGAATTAGAAAAAAAGTTGCAAATTGTATGTTGGAATATTGCTGAGTTGAAGAATAAAGTTAGGGAGGGGGATGTAATAATATACCTATAGTTATTTGATATAATTGTATATACCTATAGTCGTTTGATGTAACACGTGGGTGGAAACTGATGGATGAATGGAAGTAAAAAACTTTTTGCCTAAAGGTTTGGATGGAATATACCAATAGCAAAACGGGTGTGTGCAAAGGGGAGAGCAAATGGTGGGATCACAGTTGGTGTGAGAAAGGGCCTGAATGAATTAATAGGTGAGAGTTGAGAGCGTGAAGGATCATGTGGAAGGATGATTAAAAATTGAGAGAGTGTTATAATAGTAGGGACGGAAGATGAGGTGCAGACTAGGAAGCCAAAAAAACAAAGTAATAAATGTGGAACGGAAAAGATTTTTAGAGTAGATGGATGAAGAGTATTTGTTTATCCAGAACGGATGCAAAGATGGGAATAGGAATGGGCAGTTTACCTTTAGGGGCCCAATAGGGGGGGGGATCCTCAGTGGACTATGTGGTACTATTTGGTAATGAATCATATAGCGAGAGAGTATTTGGAATATTAAAAAATTGGGAATAAAATAGAATTGGACTTGAGTGAACGGAGGAGAAGTCGGGAGAAGAAATGGGAGGAAGTAGGAATAGGGAAGCTGAAGTAGATGGGAAATAATAGGCGACGTGGGAAGATGAAGGGGAAGAAGAACATATTAGTGAAGAGGAGGTGAAGGAGGAAATAAGAAATATAAAAAATGGAAATGCAGCGGAACGGACGGGGTGCCGATGGAGGTATAGGGATGATTGAGTGATAGTGGTATAAGAGCGTTAGCAAGGTGTATGTATGCAGCGTGGATGGATGAAAGTAGGATTCCGGAAGAATGGAAGAAGAGAGAAATGGTGCCTGTACACAAAAGAGGAGATAAAAGGAAGACGAGTATTTGGGTGGTTTAATGTAAGGAAGGGTTTGAGGCAAGGATGTCCGTTGAGTGCTTGTTTATTTAATATATATATATATGTATATTTTATGTATTATCTTTGTTACGTGCTCCATTATAAATATTTTATATATGTGTAAAACGTCGTAAGCACTATTATATAACACTTACTTTGTGACTCAAGTTTCGGAGGTGGGTCCATTATCGAACTCATGACCGAAATTCGTGGCACAAAGTCCGAAACTCGAATCACAAAGTAAGTGATATATAATAGTGCTTACGACGTTTTACACATATATAAAATATTTATGTGCAAATATGCAAATGGAATATGTCGCGACTTTCCGTTAAGCCAACCACACAAGATGCACAGCAAATATGAGGGGCCCAAGATTTATAGTAATCACAGATTTAATACCCGAAATTAAGTTCATATGCTTTTTCCTTTAGGGGAGTAAGATTTCTCTTTCGGTACTTAGTTCACCACACATAACAAAAATTATTTGTATGATTTTCGTTATTTCGCGGTATTGTAAAGAATCTGCTTGTACAAAAATAAACATTTGAACGCTAAAAACTATAAATTAATATAATTAATTTATAGTTTTTCGAATTAGAAAAACTTTTTTAATTCGACGCACAGGTCTAAACTAAATGGAAGTGATTCACGTAAACGACACGCCAAGATTATCAAGTTCGCTAGATTTGTTTTGACAGTCTGACTGTATTTGATATCTTCATTGGAATCTATATTATCTTCAAACAGTAAGAAACTCGTGTCATCCTGACTATCGATGCACCGAAGTGTCGACGATGCCTTTGCATTTACGAAAGATCTGGATTCGTCACTGAACAAGTTTCTTAGTGAATTATTTACGTAGAAAATTAATTTATTGAATTAATATAGTAGGTACTTTAATAGAAATTTTATTTAGAATTCAATTGTGCATAACAACTGTGATGAGATTTTTAATTCAATGTACACGATTTTCTATGCTTAAGCATATAAATTACATTTATATTCTTTTAAATAAATCTTTCATAACATTTAATATTTTTTTGTTCTAAATGAAACAATGGAAAATACTATTTGCAAGTACAGTCTATTAAATATAATTATAATGATAATCAATAAACACATTATTAAATATATTATGTCGGTGATTTCCAAGGAACGCTCAAAAATATCGAGAAATCGTAATTCCAACGATCTATTTATTGTCTCTGGTTATGTCTTGTATGCTTACGTGGCCTCTAGTCCATTATTTTCGCCTGATACATTATAGATCTCGTCAAATACAACGAATGACGTATTGTGTTTTCCCTGGGGTTATTCAGATGCACCAGTCCAATTTGTCTGTGTTTTCCACTGTTCCAGTATTTTCTACCACTCCAAGTATGCCTTTTACATATCGGGATTACGGAACAAAATCAAATATTTATCAAACTATTCTCCATACCTTTGTAATCGTTTAAACCAATTTTCGAAGGACTTATTCCACTCCGATTGGGATACCGTCGGCACAAGCGTTTTAAGCTTCTTCAAGTATCGAAAAACGTAGACCTCGCAATTTATTTTTAATGTGCGGAAATAAAAATCAGAACTAATCGGCGGAAAACCAATGATTCAAAAAGTCACTAGTTTAAATCAATTTGCACGAGGTCGCATTGTCGTGATGGAGACTGATCCGCCTTCGTGGTTAGTTTTCCTTATTTTCCCGAAGATGTCTAACAACCGAATGGTTGTGTACCATTCTGAATTGACGTTGCACCAATCGTACATTTGCGACACGTACAGTAGATCCATGATTTGTAACCTGTCACGATAGCATATACACGTTTTGTAGTATCACGATCGTATTTTGTTAGCATTTCTTTCGACCAACTGACAGGAGCCTCTGTTTGAGCGACTATCAAATTATGTGGAATCCAACGTGAACAAATCGTTTTTACGTCCAAATGGCAATATTGAATGTATACTGGTCTCACTATTGCCCAACAATGCCTCAATCTCACGATAAGTCACATGACAATCAGTTACAGTATCAGTTCACGCACAGGATTAATGTTTGTTTGAAGAACAACCGATTTTGTATAACGTTTACCAAATTCGGCATTGAGCGAACTATGGGCACGATAGAATGGTCAATCTTGTTGTAGAAAGTTATAAAAAATGATGGCACCAAAATTTGCACGATTTAATTTCATTTCTGGCCAAGATGAATTTTGCAAGTTACTCTATACAACACACATACTGTTCGTAGGTTAAAATATTTTTAGGACGAATACCGTCAAATATGTCAAATCTGTACGATGCAGACATTAGTTTCTCCTTCTGAAGATAATTGGTTAATCGTTGTCTCGTTTTACTCCAGACACAAACTACATTGCGCGTGTCCTTTTAGCACATCAATAATCAATTTGATTTTCTTCTTGCAGACTTTCATCAGATCTGAAGTTCGTACTTTACAAGACTTTCATATGAAGGTTTTTCTAATTATCTACCCACTTTGTTCAACCGTTTATGTGTTCATTAATAGCCAATTTTCTTCATGCTTCTTCATCCTTCTATGTGCCATGGATGCTATCCGTAGTACTAGTCAAGTGCGTTAAATGTCTTCTTCACTAAAGCATTCGCATTGTAGTTGGCTCTAATGCCCCTGTTGTCTATACCCATCATGCTGTAACTGAGTTGGTCCTAGCCAGTTTACATAGTACATTTATTCGTTCCGCAGTTAGTTCATACCCAAGTTTCGCGCTACTCCTCCCGAATGTGGCCCATGTCAGTTACTATAAAATACGCTGTTTATTTTATTTCCTTCGTGCTTGCTCTTCTTTTGTACATCACGTACTGCCATGATCTCCAACCCCCAACCACTTCATCTGCAGTTATCTTTAAACAATTTTTCAAAACGGGCGCAAAAATGGCGCATCAACCCAAATCTGAGCAAAACTCAAGCCATCTTCATTCAGCATCCCAACCAATGTCAAAAAGAAACATCAAAACTGCGCCCACATCAAACTCCGACTCTGTAATGAACCCATTTCGTTAAAAGACGAAATCTGCT
>WYDF02113876.1:0-10316 GCA_009867245.2 Adranes taylori
ATATATAGGCAAAACAAACAGAAACTGCAGGATAAGAAACAGAGAACTTCATTACGCAATCAGGAGGCCGAACATACATCACTCATTTCGCAAACCATCTAATCTACAACGACCATCCCATTAAAATAATAAAAGACACAATGGCCATTATAAAATGCAATCACAAAAATCTAGATATCAAAGAAAACATTGAAATATATAAATACAAAATAACCCAGAGCATATTAAACGAACAAATACAATGCAAATTCGACACCGTATTACACCTACTTAAAATATTATATAAAACACAAAACAAGTAACAACCACAACTCTACTAATAAAACAAACAAGAAAACAAAAAAAAACATGGCAACACTGGAACAAAAGAGAACACAATCTGAAATCAGAAACTTCAATTATGCGTCAAACATGTAACAGAAATAATTAACGACGCAGATCGCTCGACGATGGACTCTGAAATATATCGCTTTAACTCTAAAATATATCGCGAGAAATACGAGTTTAGTGGGTGATTGTGTCTTAACATGCTTCGATAATACAAAATTTACCTTAATTTATTGTATACCATAAAATTCCTCATAATTTTATGAAGAGATTGAGTTACGAATGTCATCGTACGTTTAGTTTTAAGAGAATAAAACATTAGTTTGATTTATATTATTTGCGTTGAATAAGCGACGATGTTTTCTTTCATATGAACATGCATCTAATGTTTATTTATATGTAAGACAGCGTTGCCCGTTGTTTATGGAACGTATATAGATTTAAAAATGATGAGAATTAACTGTCAAATACGTAATTTTCACGGCCTTTGACATTATAAATTATAAAAATATGAAAGTTTAATAACTTTTTACTATTTAAAAAATACATGTACGATGTTGAGCCGTACCTTAATCTCTTGGTAAATTTATGAAGATTTCAATTGTATATAATCCATTAAGGAACATTTTGTATTAACACAGCATGCTTAAAACACAATGTCACAATTTCAAAACATATGTCCAAAAAAAAATCGCCATTACATACAAGTATTTCAATGGTTACATAAAATTGCACGAGATTTGAATTGTGTCTTTTTTTTTTTTGTTAACGAATGCCCTTTTGTAGTAGAAATATATTTTAAGTTAAGTAGAACTTACGGAAATTTAAACGACTGATTAGTCACAATTTTATATATTATAAGTAGTATTCAAAATTCGAGCATCTTTCTATAATTAAGGCTTCTCGTGAGTGTTTATTTTTGATGTGGAATAAAACTATCCTAGTGAAATTGGACGTGCTTGATATTTCCTTTACTACATGTATACCATCTAATGTTTGCTTTAAATGTATTAATGTAAAAAGCCTACAACCATAATCATAACATTCCTTTTGCTTTATAATGTTAAATATTATATCTAATATAATGTACGTTTTTCTGATTGAGTGAGTACTTTACAAATAATTGTAACTTTATATTTTCCATTAGTAGGTTTCAAATCACGTTTCAATTTATTTTTCTACAGTGTATTCTAAGCATAGAAATGACATTTCCTCAAATATCAAAAAACAATTTTAAATCAAATGCATATGTATATAAGTATAGAAAGTGTGTATCGATGTGAATATGGTATAAATAAATGATTATTAAATTTTATTTCTATTTAATTTATAATCAACTCTTAACATAATTAACATTAGTTTAATTCTGTGCAGTATACATCTATTTAACAAATTTATTATATGCTTCTTTCTGTTGTTAATACGTGAAAATTAGCCAATTTTTACACTTGAATTAATCCTAAAACCCTATCGCAGGTGTGTCCAATTTTTTCTTGAAGTTTCTATTTTAACTATATGGTTTTTAACTAAAGTAGGAGTCCTATCTCTTAGCGGTTTCTACATTATTATTTCGTTTAATATATGAATCAGAATTTTATTATGTGAGATATTTGTCTTCTTAAAAAGTTGGAAATATAAATATTAATGTTTTATTTTTAATAATTAGGTGTTTTTACTAAAACCATTAATATTATTTCCGGCCAATATAACCGATAGTGGTCCAAACAAATAAACAGCTGAACATTTTTCATCCGGATTTCCAAGATATTCCGCATATAGTTCTTGATAGCGAGTTAATGTGATACCGCCCCTTCTTCGATCATCATCCTATATTTAAAAAAAAAATTATATATGTATATTACTTTCATAATAAAATTGCTGAGATTGTTTTAAATAAATTTCTCAAAAATTTATAAAGAATAGTAGGAACTAGTGATGGGATTAAGTTTTAAAATGAAAGTGAGGGAGTAAGTTTTCAAAAGAGCTGAGGTGAATATTGATGGGCCCCTCATTGATGAGGTACCTTATTTGAGGCCACATTATATTTATGAGGAGTTCCTTTTTTTTTTCTAATGAAGAGTTCCGCTTTGTTTTCAAAAGAAGACTTCCTCTTTCTTTTTAAATCCTCTTTTGTTTTTTTAATTTTTTCCTTTTAATTTCCTTTTCCTTTCATAATCCTTTTCAATAATTTTTTTAATAATTTATAATCCTTTTTAATATCCTTTTTTTATAATCCTTTTTAATAATTTAATAATCGTTTTAATTTTTTCAAAACAGGAGCTCCTCGCTTTTGCAGAAGAGGAACTCTTGAATCGATTTATTATATTAAGAGTACTGATGGGTTCCTCATTTATGAGGTACTTCATTTCAGGCTTCATGTCATGGAAAAAACTATTTAGTCTTAAACAAAATAGATTTTACTTGCTGTTTATAATTAATGGTAGAAAATTTTTACAATTTTCAATTAAAAACCAACACGAAATAAACAACCGACGCTTAATACGCTAAACAAGCTAACGATTTGAATGCTTATTCAAAATCAATTTAAGTTTATAATGTGGCTTTATGTACCAAACCAAATAACAATAAAAAAAATTATACAAACAAAAGTGCACGCCGCGTGCGAGTAAAAAGGAAACTAGGAAAGAGTCAATTCTGTTTCTCCTCACTTCAAACGAGTTACTTCTTGAGACATCAGAGATAAAAACAAGGTACTCCCTCATTTTGATTTTATAACGAGGTGTTACCCATCACTTTGGCGAACTATGTGACATAAGGAATTAATATAATTTTTTTTATTCATTCGTTCATCCTGAAGCAATCATATGTAGTATGTTATTTCATTTTGCACAAAATGTTCATAAATTATCAGAGGGTAGGCCCAAATGTTGATATCCACATTGAAATCAATCTGTCTTTGCTTTGAGTTACTTGGTTACGAAATATTTAAGTTTCCCGAATATTTTTAAATTACTTCCCATCAACAAAATGCGTTGAAATTTGGTGTGCGCCAATACGTATTTAGGAACTGAAAATAAGGAAGTAAAATTTAGTTGAAATGAGTGAATATTGCAAAGCCGTCGTACAAAATAACGTTTGATAGATTTGCACAAAATGCATATGGACGATGAGGAAAATCACAAAAAAAACTACATAAAATCTTATTGAGTGATTCTAAAAACCATACAAAACAGCTTAATTGGTAAGAGTTATGAAGGCAATAAGCGGTCATTTCCAGTGAGCGGAAGTCGCTGAACATGCACTAAAAAGTTTACCTGGCCCTAAAGCCAAATGTGAAACTTTGGCACAATTATTTACACTTTTGAATCCGCCAAGAGGAAACTTTCGGTCCTTGGAAGTGGCTGAAATAGCAAATACATTTAGCTTCGCATAGACATCATTCATATCAAATTTGATTGCAATCGGTTGAAGTTGTAGTTTTACTTCCGTTGCTGACGTCACTTCTGGTGAGTCGTTTTTTTCCGAAATCTATAGGGTTCGTTCTGAAACAGCCCTCAATACGTATGCCAAACTTGATTGCAAGCGTTTGAACTGTTTAGACGCTATCATGTTCACGAAATTTTGCACCATGGCAATAGTTCTCTTCCCATACATCACCGATGTGGTCGGGAAGTAAAAATGTAACTCCTCATATACTATAATTTAAGTTTTCATATTTAAAAAAAAAGTTACTTCTCACAAATAATGAATCTCTACGTATTTGAAATGTAACTCTTTCTTTTCATCATGATGATGCCTCCAATAAAGTAGCTCATCAATGAGGAAGCTATCACGAGTATGGCAGCCGAAGCCGATACATCATACGGAGCAAATCCTCTTCTCCGACAGCACTGCTACTGGCACGTGCTATGTGCATCAAACTAGGTCATTACGTTGTACAAAAATATCATCAATGAATTAACCCTCCTCTTTTGAAACAAAAGAGGAAGTTGTCTTTTGAAAAGAAAAATGAACTCTATTAAAAAGAAAAAGAGGAACTCTTTTGAAAAGAAAAAGAAAAACTCTTCGGTGGAAAAAAAGAGAAACTCCTCTCTTGAAAAAATAGAGGAACTCCTCTTTTGAAAAGAAAAATTCCTCTTTTGAAACGAAACAGAGGAATTCCTGTTTTTTCAAAAGAGGTGGCACGCCTCTTTTGGAAAAAGACGAGGAACTCCTCATAATTAATGATTCGCTTCGTATTTGAAAAAAGAATAATTCTCTCATTTAATGACAATGAGGCCTCAAATGAGGGACCCATCACTAGTAGGAACTAGATTATAATGGGATTATTTGATATAGAAAGATAGTAGATATAATGAAACAAAATCGTATAAAATATATGATTAACTGTTTGTTGTTCTGGGCTCTTTGTGCCAGGTCTTGGGTGCAACAGAAACGTTATACGGTGGTTCATTAGGTACCAGTTGAATTAAATTGAGATTTTTAATTTAATTTATTGTGTGAACCACATACAATCCAACAGGAACAAGATGAAATCTATATTACAAAGATTCATCAATAAATTTATATGAATGAAATAGTGAGCTATCAAAGGAAATATGTCCTTGATAAATCATACACATATCACATAAAATAATAGTATTTTTCATATTGCATTAATTTCCGTAGAATTACATTTATTTTAGATATATTGTTTCTTTAATCAATCAAATAAGAAATATGCTAAATCATAGCTATGCATGTTTTAAGTAAGTTATACAATATTATAAACAAAACGAAAACAATTAAAAGCAATTAAAGCTTTAAGCGTGATGCTTCTAGTTCAAGTGCGACGACTTTAATATATTTGTATCATGATGTGTTATATAGCAATTCGTGCATTTATAGATTGAATAATGTAAACACATAGGTGTGCACTAACAAAGGCACACTATACACATCTCTTATTTAGGTAGAAATGACGTATATTTTATTATTTAGTTAATTAGTTATCTGGTTAGCATTAAACTGTGCGTTTCACTCAATCCACGTTGATCTAGCGTTAGCTCTCCACCGTAGCAAAAGAGTAAGCTTACTATTAACCACCCTTTTGTACAAGTTTAGTAAAAATTTATAAAAATATTACTGTATACCTACATTCAACATATTACTGAAAGCGTTATCCACTATATCAATATCATCAATCGCAAACTTGGTAACACAATTAAAACGATACTCGTCTACATCAATGACTCCATCTTCATTAATGTCCATCATCTTAAAATTTGAGTCGATGAACATTTTCATCGCTTGTGGAAAATCCTCGTAGCGGCGACCGACACAGCAAAGCTGAACGGCTTGTTTGAATTCATCGTTCGTGATCTTCCCATCCTGTAAAAAGTCCTTTTTCACGCCGAGCGTTCAAAAGGGCGAGCGAACGAACAAGCTGCGGTTAGTAGTGTAATTGTTCAGTTTTCTTTTAAATATAAACTGGATGGTTAGATTTGTATCCAGAGTACTTACTTAACTACAAAAAATGATATAACTGTTCCTTTAAATCAAAACTTAAAGTTATTTGTGATGTCATAAGTATTTTTGGTTACTTTTAGACTAGACTGGATCCTTCGCCGAAATTAAAACGTTAAAATTGTTTTATTTTAATGAATTTAATGTATTCCAAATTCATAATAATTGCGATATGATTATAAGTTTCTATGCTTTCTAAATTTACATTAGCAACGACGACTTAGCAGCGATGTATTCGAGATTCGAGACACTCACTTTTTGACAAGTTGATTACTCTACGTACACACAGGAGAGGCCAAAAAAATACTAAAATTAGGTCATTGCTGTACAATAGGGTTCTAAATTTGCCCTCTTGACTTTCTTATCAAAAGAGGAGTAGTAAGTATGAATTGTTATAGATGGTAGCAATAGTCCAATTAAAATGCGGCTAGTGGCAAAGATATTAGGAAATATTTAGTCCACGTTCTATGATTTCACCCAGTGTTATTGCTGCACCTCCTTCCAATAAGGATTTATTTAAATTTTGTTATAGATCTTGCAGTAAGTCTATAACTATATAACTTGTATATAATAAACGAAGACTTCAATAAAAAGAACAAAAGCCAATTTTGCATCAATCAGCTTACACTCAAGAGTTGAGAGCTTTTAAATGGGAAATGCCGATTTGGTAGCCATTCTTTTGATTTAAGAGAACTTAGACTAAGGATAATCCATTTGCAAATGATGTCTTTTATTGAGAGGCAGAGTAGTAAGAATAAATTATTCCAGAGTTGGTGCAAACTGATTGAAATAAATTAAACAAAGTATTCTAAAAACTTTCTTTTAATTGATTCGCAAGATGTTGAATAAATATATCAATTAACAATTGTTCAATTGTCTTGTTGACATGTTTTGGGAATAGCAATCATCCCTTCATCAGATCACATCTTTGGAATTTTAGATAATGTTATTTTTGGATTTTATTTAGAAAATGTTTATTTGACACTTAATAATTTTCTTTTCAAAAACCAAATTGATTTTGTTATTCAACATCTTGCGAATATATTAAAATAGAGTTTATGGAATACTTTCTTGTTTAATTTATGACAGAGCAGTAGCCACGGGACTTAACATTGCCTACGTTGTTAGTAAATCATTCCAATTCCATTTGAGCCGTTTCATTCAAATATATATTTTATAGCCAAACTGTTGTTTCATAGTAGCGACCGACTTAAAAAAATGGAATTTTAACTGGGATGCTATTAAAAACAAAATGCGAAAATCACATCTCTCCAAGTACAAAAATTATCAAATTTTTTATCCCATTCACAGCTAGTCCTTTCTTCATAAATTAAATAAAGCACTTAGTTTATAGAGTTTGCGGAAATTATCTTTTCCTTATAGTTATAACCTTATAATGAGTGAGTGAGTTATAATCGAACGAATCTTATTTTGTTGCTTACGCATGGATGTTATGCCGTATAAAATTAAGCCTTTTATCGAATATGGGTATCGTTTGTTACCTTATAATTCTTTTTCAATTGTTTCAAATATTTGAAATTGGCGAAATATAAATTAAGTTAGAGGTTTTGCAATATTTACTACAATACTTCAGCCTATTCATCGTTCGTTCGGCCTATTCATTCAGCGCGCGATCTCCGTTCGGTCACGTGATGTTAAATTATAAGAACGTTTTTTTATTGGTCCCCACTAATTCATAAAATAGCGTTGACAGTTTGCCACATGGTATATACGCTCTTGGCCCTTGCGCAAACTATTTTATCTAATATTAAAAAAAAACTCTGCAATCTTTGTAACCGGTGTATGTATTTGAATATGATTGAAATGAAATGTTTGTATTTTGAGTTTTGATATTTCAGTCGCAACATTAAGCATTAATTTCATTCTAATTAAAAATTTCTGTTTATACACATGCATATTAAAAGTACATAAATTAAGGCACTGATTTCTGATTTAAAAAAATTTATTATGTAAATTTATGTTCGCTAAACATATAAACGTGTTCCTCATTAATTTTAAAAAAAAACAAATTGCTAACAGGAGATGTAGCAATGTAAAATGACGACAAAACGAATAAAATTGGATATATCTTAAAAACTAACATGCAAAAATGTATTTTGACGGCAAAATCTTAATTTTACCACATAGCAAATACTATAAATTTGTGAAATAAATTTATTAAGTAAAATATTTCTGTAAATAATAATAAAATTAAATACTAGTGTAATAAGTACTGCTAAAAAGAATTTGCTACCTAAATATTGCTTTCATGGTTCACTAATTAATCTTCGTTTTCATAAAAATGAAACCCTGCATTTTTCATATTTACATAACTTTTATATTATTCTAATAATTGTATATTTGATAAATTTTGTTTTCTAAAATATACAAAAGTTCGTGCTTCCTAGAAATACACTAAAAGTTTACTGGAAAGAGGCATTAAAAATGTTACAGAATATAGTTTTATCAATGAACACAGAGTAAGGGTAGAATTAACATATGAACTAATAGATGAAGTTAGAGCCGCCATATTGGGACACTGCGTTGTCAGCTGTTGCCTTTAAATTAACCTAAATCTTATGTTATTTATTTATTATATTTGGTTGCTTAAACCGTGCTAATTATTTAAACTTTATTTTATTGCAAAATTGAAGTTATTAAAAAAAAAATGAAGCACTGTGTTCCTTATGGATGCACGAATTATGCAAAAATACTGTACCAAATAAAGAACAAAATATAACTTTTCACAGGTAATTTATTATATTTTTGATAATCAGAATAAAGTTTTACTTTTGATTTATTACTAAAAACTACATGGTTTACTAATAAATTATTTTAAGTTTCCAAAAAATATAGCTCAAAAAAATATGGATTAAATCAGTACGTCGCTCGTATTTGTGTCGCACAACACTTTAAGGTATGCATTTTCTACAATATATATTTTATCTTTCCAAAATTAATTTTAATTTCTTTAACAAATTTTTTATAAATTTATAGTGAATATTATCTATAGTTTAATTTCAATGAATATTGTTAGTTTTAATGGTTCTTTTTAATATTGTAACAAACTATTCAAATTAATTTTTCTAAAATAAAACTTTTATACATATACTTTATCAAACTATCTTTTATATTAAAATGTTATTTTAGAAAATAATGTAATTTGCTTTTGCTTTGGTAATTCTACAAAACATCGGGTTCTTGTAAGATTAGCAGTGATGGAACAGTGTACCAAGATGGCGGCGACCGACTTCACTTACTGCTATAATATATCAATGGGACCGCTCGTTCTATTATATTCTGTGTTCGTTGACTATAATATTAACATGAATTAAAATTCATTAATATCGATTTACGCAAAGGCGCGCAGCTACGGTCCTCTACATGCTTCTACGTCAGGTGCGTTTCAAAGGAAAAGTAGAGTCCAAGTAATGGCCCAAGAGAATAATAATAATAATATTAAAATGAAGATTAGTGTATTTATATAATATAAATTTTCAATATCTTGCGGCTGTATTTATTTATGTTACTTTCGAAACAAAAAAAAAACAATTTGAAGGAACTTTTTCGTCCATTTGTATACTCGACATGTAGTCTAACATGGTCTTCACAACAGTACAAAACATCTATCATATGTTTTGTCACTTGGAGTACACCGTACACAGTTTTCGTTAACCTATATCAAAAACGATGGGTATGCAACATTAACAACATCAATTACTATATGTAAAGCTGGTTGCATTCAAAAATTAATAATTCATAATACGAATTTTCTTTTCTATCAACGGCCGGCTTGAGGCTTGCTTAGTGAGTTAGTCTCTGTTTTCAAAGGACATTTGTTGTAATTATTGACATTACGTACCTATTAAAAATAATATGTATGTTTGCTTGCATAAAAAGTAAATTCACTTCCATTTACTCTTTATATATCAGGAACGTCCACTAACTAATTATCTTGTATAATTGTAGCACATTGGACGAATTAGATGTAAATAAATCGATCATGGCAAATGTAACAAACGTAGCGATCAGAATAAATAAAGAAGACAGAATATATAAGGATGAAAAAGTCCTAGCAATTATAAGGTAGAATAAATAATTTAACAAAGTTTTTAATTATGTTTTCAACTGTAATTTTTTTAAATATGTAAAAAGTAACCATAAACCCAATTAGAAACCTATTAATTGACGTAATACCTAATCTATTAATGTTTTTAATTATGTGGATTTGTGAGAAAGATGGCGTTAATTGCAGCTCTTGATTGATTAACTCGCCACCGATATCGATTTCTTGGTATTATACCTATAGTGTCTGGTTTTAAATAATTTCGTCTATATATTTTCTTACATGCAGAAAACAATTGTGCACGCTTTTGTAATTGGACATACATTCATTTAAAAACATTTGTCTAAACTTTAACGAGGCCACTATTAATATGTTGACATCACTAGTACAGTACTCGACAATTTCAGTCTTCATGTTAAATTCCTCATTTCTATAATCAGCATTGTTTGAAGCCATA
>WYDF02113887.1:0-10316 GCA_009867245.2 Adranes taylori
ATAGATTTAACCAAAAGATTAGTTAAAATTCAAATGTGAGAACGTAATGTTATGGATTCTACAGACTTGAAGAACCTGCAGTCTGCAGACATTATCCTGTTTACATGTAAGCAAGATGTTTCGTGAATAAAATAATAACAATAGTACACCTAGTTATGAATATTGTAATTAATATCTGTCTCCACGTATATCATAATAATATTTTTTTTGTTTATGTTTTAGATTAATAAAAAACTTTTGAAGTAATAAAAACATATAAAGCAAATTAAGTTAATTTGAAGAAAATTTAAATAATTTAAAACAAAATTAAATTAATTGAAATAAAAATGTCATAAAATTTTACAGTGTAGAATTTTGTGACTCATATTTTCAATACCTAAATTCTAATTTCGGAAGTTATAAGTCTAAAACTCATTGCCTAAAATTTAATAGCAAATAAAATATTTTTTTTCATTCTTGTAAGATTATAAGCTGAATTGGTGTTCAGTAACCCTTGTATAATATAAAAGTAATAAAAATAGCATCATTCCAAACAATACTAAGAGGCTTCTAGGAAACAATTCCATTGGTTTCTCTCTTAAACTGCTTTCCTGGATGGTGTGATCATTGCAAACCATTAATCGTGAAACTAAATGTTATGAAAATATGGTTTTTTTTCTTGTATATTACTATCCTGCTTGTCCATAAGAATATCAACACTGAGTAATGTAATAAATTGTATACGTGTGATAACTTGCATATGTGACAGCTCATAATGAATGAGCATAGATGTAGTAAAAGGTTTTTACATACGAGCAAAACGTACGGAAAAGCAGATGTTCAACAATATTCAACTGCATTTCAATTTATGATGACCAAGTTCACAGTCGCATTAATCTGTGGTTCTAATCTGGGGGGCCAACTTAAGCCGTCATTCGTGGCTAATTTATAAAGGGACGTTTTGGGA
The DNA here is from genome assembly GCA_009867245.2 of Adranes taylori. Classification (NCBI taxonomy): domain Eukaryota; kingdom Metazoa; phylum Arthropoda; class Insecta; order Coleoptera; family Staphylinidae; genus Adranes; species Adranes taylori. The sequence goes on from WYDF02113887.1 coordinate 947, forward strand.
GCTTGCATTCATTAAAAATGAGATAGGCACATAGTTTAGTGGTACGTGATTTATACAGTTCTATTTAAAGTTCTATCTATAGTCAATGCAAGAACATAGCATTACAGATTGGTACATACATGTGAGATATTTCTAATTATTTACTTAACAAAAATAATGCAGGAGCTGGTTGAAATAATGATTTTGTTTAAAATAACTTTAACCATTAATTAACAAAGGCTAATTTAGACAAATATGTCTAATTATTATTTTCGATATTAATTATTCTTTATGGAATTAAAATACTTTCTTCAATTTTAACCCCTTAAAAGTTTTAATAAATTTTGGTTTCTTGTTCACACGTCGTTACCTCCTAACATGTGACATGACACTATATTACGCACTAAGTATTTATAAGCACTAATGATTTGGGATTTCAATTTTCAAATATAAAATTTTCTCGTTTCTCCTTGTTCTATTTTGTAAGATCCTTACCAACATTTTGTAGAACTCCCAATAGAGATAATTATTTAAACTGTGCTTTTAGCAAAGTCCGAATTACCTTACTTCAAACAATAAAAGTCGTTGTCAGATAAGAAACGTTGAGGTACAAGAATAGTATGCCCCAGAAAAAAGCACCCCACTAGGAACAAAGAATCCGAACGTATGATAAAAGCGAAGGAAACTTCTCGAAACGAGGATACTTGTAAAACGACGAGCGTAAAAAGCTATAAAAAAGGTATTCGCCGCATATAATAAAAGTTTGACGAAACAGCCTCGAGCAGTTCGTTAGTGTTTTTAGGCCGATGGGATTTTATGAGTATTCGTCGAATGATCCGGTAGCGAAGTACAATAGTAAGATGGCGCTACACAAGCAGTTTTATCAACAAAATAAGAACGTTAATTTGTTTTGTTTGCAAAAATTAAAAATCAATATTACTCTATAATTCAAAATTAAGTGCATTCTTGTCTAGATCTGTGTAATCTCCTAAATTTTAATTTTTCGTCCTGTTTTTACATTTGTGAAATCAGGTTTCACAAATATAAAAACAGGACGTGTTATATGGATCTACTTTTGGATGAATTAATAGATATTAATACTTTTCGTAGAATTATTCTAACATTGACATGTGTCAGCATATGTCTAACATTCGTCAATATATGGTATTGGTCGTGAGCTTATTATTAATTTGAACTAACAATCATTATAAAATAACAAATTTACATTATAAAAATATAGATTTAATTGAATTTAATTGGTTGAGAATAATAAATTGTCTAATAAATTGTGAATTTCTTTTATGCAGAACCGGGGAGACTATGTTAGTCTCTTGTAGACTGAACTGGAGCGCAAGTTACAATCGCGAGCGAAAATTACGCTTTGGCTCTGGTAATTCAATAAGACCAAAGAAAAACAGGTGGAACAGTAAACTTTAAATTCACAAACATCCAAACATCCACAGTGTGCAAACTTTTGCAACATATTGCAAATTTTTTAAGACATGAATGAATCTGAAACTATTTTTAAGAAACTAATATATTCCGAGGCATTATTAATCTCAAAATATCTGAAAATAGGACCGGTTATTTCTGATATGTGTGGAAACATAGGTCAAATGTACTTTCTAACAATCCTGAGAAATATTTCTGATTTTCGATTTATAAATCATACTTAGACTTCCTAATTGCGTCGTTTACTGCCAAGTTCAAAGAGAATGAAAATACAATCATGTCGTTGCAATGCATGATACCATATTACATAGTATACAACAACCATAAAAGCTTCAACAGAAATATGCATATTCAGACGTTGATTAATGTTTACCAAGGAGATGTAGACTCTCCCACCGACACTGTAAAAGCGAAGTATTTAATTGGGAAGAAAAATGGATGTCGGCAAGCAAAGGAAAAGAAAGTTAATTTTAATAGGTGCGCAATATCAGTAATCACAACAGCAAATGTCTTTAGCAAGGCTTGTTCAAGATCTATGACGCCATTTCACCCATTATTATAAGGGATCAGCAGGATCCGCTTTATCAGAAGTATCACAGCTCTGAAATCCGATGCTTACATACTGAGCCACAAGCCTGCTGGTTATAGAAATGAAATTCGTAGTCTAAATTATTACTTTTTGAATGCAACCAAGTTTGCTTCGAGTATTTGTTCCATTTAAAGATGCCTTAATGGCAATTCATCGCAAAATTGTTATGACAATCAGCAATAAAGACGTTATTGATAAGTATGCCGAAAAAAATCAAGACAAAGCAAAATATAATCAAATTTCTAGTTTTTGTAATAAAATTTTCATCACACCGCTCTAAAAATTCCGGGCTACGCCACTGTTTTTAATAACAACATAAACAAAGTAATAATATGAACAGAGATATTTAAATACTATTCAAATACGGATTACTTTGTTTATGTTGTTAAAACTACATAAAAAAGCGAAAATATGTTAAACTCGTTTTCTGAGCTGAAAAGTACACAACTGAAATGCTACAATTTTGTCTCCGCTATATTCGATAGACAGTTACTACAGAATACATGCAACTAAAAAGTAATTGATATTAATTACTACAAAATAATTGATAAAGACTACAGGATACATGTAAAAGAAAAGCCAAAGAAAATACCTTATAAATGCAGAATATGTTAGCGCCTTCTAAGATTGCTTAGCTGTACATATCCAATAAGATCTATGAACTTCCTTGAATTTAGTAAAATTGGTCTGAAACTAGAAAAGGAAATAACCAGATTGCAAACGTAAAAATTTAAAGAAAAAATGAAAAAGTATACAAAAAGCACTTTTCAAGACGCGGTTATACTGCCGCAAGGAACATAGAAGAATTGGATATATTTTAAGCAAATTAGGGATAGATAAATGGTTATCGGATAGGTAATTGGAAATAGTTTGGAAAAAACCAACGCAAATAGAAGCAAAGTCGATGTTTCTATTTGCTTCAAATTTTGACAAAAATGACACATTGTAAATCCATTGCAAAAAACTCAGAGATTACGCCTACTGAAAATAAATTCTGCTTATTATAGAACAAGATCGAATCATACGTCACCAGTAACTGCACATATACATTTGCTTGCTAGACAAAGGGCCGTAATGTTTAGACAAGAGACAGTTAAATACAAAGCAGCTCTAAGGACATAGGCAAAAGAAAAGTTAATAGAAAAATGGCACTCCAAATGCAAGAACAGGATCAAAAGGCGATTCTTTGATCACACAGTTACGAAAATAGGTTATTAGAAAATACAGACAGTGTTATTATGTAACTCAATTAGTAGGGGTCTTGGAAGTTTTACGGAATACCTAATATGATAGAGAAGAAATATACGGCACTACGTCTGTAGTGTAATAAGCTTGATGACCTTGCGGAATATATGATTTTCAAATACACATCATTAGCAAACGATAAACTTTACTAAAGATAGAGGAAGGTTTGAGAGTTTGAAATCAAAAATGGTCAAGTGAATATGGTCTGTATATAAAAGGGGCAAAAATTAATGTAGCTATATAAAGATTTTGAGTGACTTATCTCCAAAGAGTGAGGAATTTTTCTTTTTCTTATTTCAGCTTATAGAAGGTACTCGTCACCATAATACACACATCCTTCTACACACACATACATAATGGACATTGAAAAATACGGACTTTTATCATTTTACAGAAGAGGATTGTTTTTCGAAAGTTTTGTTTCTAGAATTTTTTTTCCATAACTCCTCTTTTGTATGAACGCTTTGAAGTAATGTAAACAACGGAAACGTAATATGCAAAATTTCAAAAAAGTTCATGAAATATGTTTCCTATATAAGTATATTAAGTATAATACGTAATGACATATAAGTATTACAAAATCGGTGTATTATCTGGTTATCTTGAACCCAAACCGATCACCATATAATACTCATGGAAAAATTCGTGGACGTAATCGCCACCCCATCTTGCATATACTAGAAGTACTACGTTTTGTTACATCTTGCATAAAACAAAAGCTGAACCTTTTAATTTTGACTGACACATTTTATGTCGTCTATTAAATTTAATTTGTACAATAGTGTTTAGGGCAAACTAAAGAACATTAACCTAACTCATGAATCCCCCGCCTACCCATAAGTCCCCCGGTCACCATATTTTCCTACGGCGCGGACAGCAGGCTGTCCGCTTTTCGGCGGCCTACGGCCGCTCTTGACCCACATTTTCCCCGTAGTTACCTGCTGCATGCGCAGACAGCTGCGCTTGTAAAATTATAATATACCATATCTAATCAGCCAGTTTTTTTTGGGTTTATTGGCACTTTTCCTGTAGGATATGCGGCCGTTGTATATCATTTACTTTAGGTTTCATCAAACGAAACGAAGATGATATAAGTCCGCCCATATACTCCTTACCTTCAACATAACCAGGCCAATTAATTTTATACGTAAGTTGCCGAAATTTGTTTATACATAACGTCTGTTTTTTTGTTCTATACTTAAGGGAGATTTTTTAAATATAGATGGCCACCAATTTTTAAAATTTATTATATTATCTGACTCCACCGCATAAACTCGAAAATGACCTTTTGTTTTACGAGCTTGTTGTATTCATCCGGCAAATAGATTCGATCCGATCTGCGGATAACCCTTTTAGCCTCAGAAAAGTTCCTGTCGCATGGTAGGAACGAGTGCCCACGAATTGGAAAATACTGTGTAATTTCTTCAAACCTATGGAGCATCGATGAGGCCATTAAAAACCGACTAACAGTATGGTTCCGGTTCTGACCGCCACATGCTCACTTGACATGCAAAATTTTCCAAATACAAATACCAAATAATCATTTTGAACTCCTCCCAAAAGTAAAATATGCACCCGCCACTGATAACAACATTTATTCAATTACCAAAGCAGTTTATATGGCTCATACAACGTAATATAATTTTTCCTGTATCTTTGCATATATGAGCTGTTACGTAGGCCTTCATGTATATAATATGATTTTTGAATGTTGGTTTCCATGGTAAGTTGCAAAATTTTAAGGTATTAGTCATATCTTTGAAACGATAAGAAACAACTATATGTGATATCATCAATAGAATTATAAGGGCTCCCAAAGTATAAGAAAATATACAGGGTGTTACTAAAAATTTTTTGAACAAAATTTTTATCGCTCAAAACTGGTCAACTATATTCAGTTGAGAGTACTGTCAAAATTGAGGTACCGTAGAGTTACATAAGCCCCCAAGTTTCATTTTTCCAGCTTTCATAGGAACCGAGGGTAGTACATATTTAGGGTAGTACACTTTTTTTCAAGGTCAAATTAATCGTGTCCTATGCCGTGCGATTTTTTTAAACTAGCTTAATGGCTTAAATATAAATGAACTATCGACACTAGAAATTTAACAAAAAATTCTTGCGGAACTTTTCGAGAAAATGGAACCTACAGTTAACAAAAAAATAACACCCTGTATATATGTTAAATTGTGATTTTGGAAAAAAATATTTCAAATTAAATTGTAAGGCCTTTATGTAGCCTATGCAATAAAGCTTACTCGAATGTTCTATCTTTTATCGTTCCTGAGATATTTCACAAAGTTTGTTAAATTTCAAACGTAGCAACACCGCTTCCCGTACAATTTGGCAACTTGGGACTTCCTGTATTCGACGCATAATACAAGGTACTATATGTGTGCAGAATTTCAGCCTCCTAGTTTGAATAAGAAATTGCTGAACAAAAAAGGGATCCTGTCCGCCATATTGGATTTATAAAAAAATTAAAAACTCGTTTCGCCGGCTCATAGTCTACACCTGCCTATCAAATTTCATGCAGATGGGTTCCATAAGGAAGGAAAAATTCTTGAATATCCAGACGTACATACGTACGTACATCCTCACATACAAACAGCACCGAAGAAACGACCCTTCTTTTATTGTTTTGAGGAAGAAAATATAAAAAAAAAAAAATTTATATGAAAAATTGTTCCTTATGATCCCCCCTTTGAATTTCGTATTCACGCATTGCAGTAATTTCAATACTAAGGACCTGATAACGTGCAATTGAAAAAATTCTCAAAACATGAATCCTATATCTTTTATATACCAATAGGTACTACATACCTATATGGTATATGAAAAATAAAAATAAACAAACTTCCAACAATCATATAGTTTTGAAATTTAATGTTAACATTTTTTTAAATAAACTTATTATAATTATTATTAATTTGAAATAATTATTATAATTAATATATAATACATTTACATTATCTAATTTGTTTAGTTTAATACAAATGATTTGAATAATTATAGAATGTTCTTTTTGGTTAATATCTTTCTGTTTACTATATTCTAGCATTGTTTTAGTTATTACGAATTACCAATTAGTTTGTTTTAAATACCGATGATTCAAAAAATTATACTTTTCTTTTTACTGTATAATTTTCTATGTTATCTTTTCTATGTTATTTTCTGTGTTGAACATGAATCCTATATATTGCATATACCTATAGGTATTACACCTATTTGGTATATGGAAGGTAAAAATACATAAAGCAAACTTAAATTATTAACGTTGATTGGTCCAAAATAAGGTTCTGTAATAAATGTTTTACTAAAAAATATTTACTTTCATATTTTGTTTTGATTTATTGCGACCTGTTTCACTTATATATTAAACATCATCAGTTTAAGAAATATACTTAAATGTATAGAATATAAGAGTTGGGATCTAATTGTTAGTCAATTAGATCATAATTACTCATATGCTATACTTTTATGTAAAATTTTTGCCTGAAGAGTAAATGTTTAGTCTATTCAGCCTTCCGGTAAATTATTTCTTAGTAACCCAACTACTCTTTCATTTACGTATAAACACGGAAAAACTAGTATACTGGCTTACATCACAATTTGTTTATGCAAAAGTTTTATTTGTCGTAAATTTTTCCTTACTTTTGTACGCACGCTTTGTAGTTGTATAAATAACAAAAATGTAACAGATGTACAAAAAAATAGTAAAATAAAGGAAAATGGAAAAAAGTAGAAATATATTTCAAAAAACTCTATAAAACATGTCATATGTATATTACGAATAGTATACAATGTTATGAAAGATTAAAAGTACAAATTTGGTGGATTATTTGGTTACGATCTGGTACCCAAGGCATTCACACATAACTCGTATGTAAATAATGTGGAAGTAAACTTAAATTATTAATGTTGATTAATACATCAAAGATTATTTAATAATTGTTTTATTAAAAAATCCTTATTTTTTTAAATTTATTGCTACCGGTTTCACAAATATAATAAGCATCATCAGGTTGAAAATTTTACTTAAAATTAAAGCAGATGGAAATTTGGATCTAAATGTGTGCGAACATTTTAAAATAAGGAAGTATTAACTAATTGTGAGTTAACTAGATAACAATTTCTCATGTGCTATACTTTTAAGAAAAATTTTAAGTTTTACTATGCTTAATATATATATATATATATAACTAGTAGCAACAAAATAAAACAAATGTAAGGAAGTACAGTGAGAAGAAATGAGCATTTATATAAATAGTAATTAAAATGTATTATCATTGCTTATAATTTGTATATAATAATGCATATGATATTGAAATGTAATACTTATGTTACTAATATCAAAAAATTGATATATAATTAGAATTTAAAAAATTTGTTTCGCTAGGTAATGGACCCAGAACCCCGTTTTAGTAGGAAAAATTTCATAGAACCAACTGCAATTAATATGAGTTTAAAATAAGATATTACAACTTGTTATGAACTAGCACTTGATTATATAACTGAATATTTAAAAAGTAATATCCATTTTTTAATAATAAGAAAATTATTTTCCTTGCCTCAAAACTGAATTACTTTACATAATGTACAATTATGCGCAAAATTATGTATAATATATGCCAAATTACAAACTAAATTATGCAATTATTACAATTTGCAATTTTGCAAAATACCAAACACTTCTAACTTAGTAAATTTCAGTCTCAAACCATTTTAAAAAATAATTTGAAAACGAAATACTGGACGTGTAGTGACCAATCAGAACAAAGCTTGATCTATGTCCAGGTCCACTAATATATGTTTCATTTTAGGCATACAGAGAGTAGACAGTAATGGTTTTATATTTTGTTTTCATGACACATTGTTTTCCTTTATCTTTTATTTTCTGCTTTTTATATTGTACCTATATGTATATGGTATAATTTAGAATACAGAGATTTATTTTCATTTAGCTAACAAAGAAAAACAATGCGATAAACAATTTCTCTTCTAAAATAGGTTATTACATAGTTGAATTGGAGACAACGCACACAATTTGTTTCATTTCGTAATAGATTTTGACATAGACATGTCTATTTTTGAAATCGAAAATCGTCCAGCAATATGGAATACAGAATTAAAGTGAACAACCGACCATTTATTTGACTCGTAGATTGCCTTGGCTATATACAAGATGAATTTCTCATTTTGTCAAAAATATGTATCGAAAATTCCTCTAATATTTAAACGATGAAGCGAGTTAAAACAACGCACGATTAAACATCGGAGTAATCATTCGATAAATATTTGTAACTGGGTCAGAAAAACACTGTGATCTGAGACCAAAAACCGCGGCGATACCCGTGAGAGCAAACTGCGTAACCGCATCCGTGGCGATGGGTAAGCCATTGCGTTGTTGGCCTTATTCTAAACAACATGCTTCTAAAGATATATTAAACGTTCAAGAAAAACGCAGTATCTGAGTTTTAGTTGAAGGTAAAAAAAAATATTACGTTTTTAGCAGATATGATTTTCTTAAACCTTATCTTTCATTTCAAAACAAAATATTCAGTCCATAGCCATTTTACTAGTAACGGTTTAGCAGTTGAAGTCATTTGTCTCAGTTTCAAGTTGTAACTAGATACGGCGTTCTCAGTAAGCAGGGCAAAATATTCCTCAGGCATTAAAGCCTTATTTAACATAAAATTCCATAATAAAATTAGGTAATAAAATTTCAAAATTATTACAATAAATATTCGACCACAAATTAAATTTCAAATAAAACACTTTAAAATAATGGTGATCACACAATACAGTTACACAACGCGGAAGCTTCCAGGGGTTTTACAAATTACAAAAAATGGTCTCTCATCGGCCCGTGTTGTCCACGGTGACCTAGTTAGGATAGTTACCTCATTCTATTTATGCTAGTTACCTACGATGGTTACTTACGATAGTTATCAATTGATAACATTAGTATTTAATCCAAATACATTCTGTCCAATAACTACTCGGAACATGTTTTTTTCAAACTAGTGTCAATTTTTTGCTACTGTAAAAGGGCAACATAATAAATATGAGCGCAATTGATGAAATAGTTTGTTGATAATAAATTCT